>CATLJY010000373.1:0-37781 GCA_949987705.1 Thereva unica | reverse complement strand
AGTTTCATTGATACTAAACTGTTAGAATTTTCTGTTGCCGATGCACAACATCGAGTAAAATCGAGCTATCAGCTTTTGCTGTACTTTTTCGTGAATTGGAATGGTATGTTGCAGAAGTGCAACATGACTCCATAAAGGTTTTACCCTAAACCTGACTCAATACCCTCGACCGGATATTTCTTTTATCGATAACAGGGAGATGAATTTTAGCTTTTAACGATCATCTCGAAAGCTATTGATTTGAAGGTCTTTGTTCTTACAAGTGGATTACCTAATAAAAAAATTCGTGTACCACCAAAAATCAGTAAAGGCCTTGAAAATATTATTATAAAGAAAATGTCAAAAGTCTTCATCGATCGTGCTTCGTCCATCAGACAAGCCTATTGATACAGGATCCAAGCTGCAAAAACTGGCTTTGCACACAAGGCACGCTCGAAGTAAGTTAATTGCTCTTCAGCCCAAAAATGGCAACTTTGTTTGGGCCCATCAATGAACAAAATTTTGGTCGAAAACAGTGAATATTCTTTTTTTTGAATTATTGTGTAGACGCTGTGCCAGGTTGCCTTTCTATTATCAAATGTCTAACAATACCGAACAAAATAACACGTAAGTTCCACACAACTTATGCATCGTAAATCCATACTGATAAAGTACATATAAATAGATCAACCGTTATATATTTTTTAAATAAAGGTACATACTATTTTTCTAGGAAGCAGGTTGGGGAATTGAACTTACCTTATTTCAACTCACTTAAACCTCATTGATTCGAATGATAAATAAAGTTTGTTCTCCTTGAGTTTCTATAACAAAAAGGTTTTCGTGGTTGTTGTTCGCTCGCAGAACCTTATTCTAGTGAACGATACCTGTAATTCGATTGGCCGTTAAGTCTACTCATCTGAGGGGCTTGATACTATGTGGTTATCCCTGCTAAACAGGGCGCCCAAGCCGTAGTGTTGATTGCCATTCAGTGCTTCGACTGCATTCTGCCCTCCTTTCTCTACAGTATGTTGAAATATGTACTTTAAGTCAAAAAGAATAAACAGAAGTATGAAATGAAGAGAACATGTCTGGGGTAGAAGATATAACCATGAGTTGTACCAAATTACATACATAGAACCTGCTCTCTAAAAACGAATCAGTAACTATTCACCGGTTTTCATCCATTAAATATTCACTGGTTAAACGATTGAGTCAACCAATGGGAAAACAATGAAATTCCCGTAAAAAGATGAAACAACGCGAGTGCCGTTTCCCCAAACGATGCCCCATTAAAGCACTGAAATGCTGCTTGCCCTTAATCATAATATGAGAGCCGGTTTATTGAGTATGTTAAATGGAACTCCGGAACAAAACAGGTGTCAGTGGTAACTACCGCCCAATAATAATATTACTTATGTATATTACTTCTTCTTCTTCTTTAACGGCTCTACAACCGGGATCCGGTCCTGGCCTCGCGCAACTGTTCTCTCCACCGGTCCCGATTCTGAGCCGATGTCATCCAGTTTGGCATCCCTAAACTCTGAGCGTCCTGGTCCACGCCATCCTTCCAGCGAAGGTTGGGCCTCCCTCGCTGTCGCACCCCATAGGTCTTACCGCAGAGAACTTTCCGAGCAGGCTCATCTTCACTCATACGAGCTAGATGCCCTGCCCACCGGAGCCTACCGAACTTTATTTTCTATGTCGCGATAGCGCTCGTAGATCTCGTCATTGTAGAGTCTCCGGAATCGTCCTTCCTCACATACGGGGCCAACAATCCTCCGAAGTATTTTTCTCTCAAACACGCCCAAGAGGTTTGAGTGCTTTTTGCTAAGCACCCACGTTTCGGATGCATATGTGAGAACGGGTAAGACCATCGTCTTATATAGTAAAAGTTTAGACGTTATGGTTAGATATTTGGATTTGAAGAGCCTTGACAGACTATAGTAGGCTTTGTTGGCTTTTAGCAGTCGTGCGCGTATTTCTGGTTCCATGCTATTGTCGGCTGCTACTATTGACCCAAGGTAAATGATTTTACCACGTCAAACTCGTGTTCCGCTACCTTGATTGTGGAGCCAAAGTTAGGTGTTCTTCCAGTAAATGATTTTACCACGTCAAACTCGTGTTCCGCTACCTTGATTGTGGAGCCAAAGTTAGGTGTTCTTCCAGACGAGGCCACCATGTACTTTGTTTTGCTTTCGTTAATGTGCAGTCCCAGATTTCCTGCCGCTTGCTCAATCTGAGTGAAAGCTTCTTGTACAGCTGTTGTTGTTCTTCCAATGATGTCAATGACGTCTGCGTAAGCCAGTAATTGGGTGGACTTGTAGAGGATTGTACCCCTTGATGTCACGCCCGAATCTCGGATCACTTTCACCAACGCAACGCCAGGTTGAAAAGGAGGCAGCCAGACCGTCCCCTTGTCGGAGTCCATTATAGATGTTGATTGGTCTGGACAGTGTTCCGGATACCTTTACTTGGCTTGACACATTGATCATGGTCAACCTACATAGTCTTGTCAGTTTGTTGGGGATGCCGAATTCTCTCATGGCTTTGTAGAGTTCTACCCTGGCTATGCTATCATAGGCGGCTTTAAAGTCTATGAAGAGGTGTTGAATTGAGTTTTGAAACTCTAGACATTTTTCCATAGCCTGCCTCAAGGTGAAAATCTGATCAGTCGTTGATTTGCCTGGGCTGAAGCCACACTGTTAATGGCCTATGATGTTTCTGGCTTATGGGGCCATCCTGTTTTGTATGATAGCGGAGAATATCTTATACACGGTACTCAACAACGTTATACCGCGATAATTAGTGCACGCTGTGATATCTCCTTTTTTGTGTACCGGACAGAGGATGCCTTTTCTCCAGTCTTCTGGCATCACTTCCTGCTCCCATACTTGCACAATTAATTCATGAATCGCTTGGTGTAATGTAGGCCCTCCATATTTAACCAGCTCCGCTGCGATGCCGTCTGCACCCGAGGCCTTGTTGTTTTTGAGCCGGCTGATGGCTCTGCTAACTTCTTCTATGCTTGGTGGCGGCAGCATAGCATTGTCATTGGTGGAGCCTCCGAATCCTCAGTTAGCTCGCCATTTAGCAATTCATGAAAGTGCTCTTCCCATCGCTCCAAGATGCCTTTAGGATCGGTGATCAGATTCCCTTCTTTGTCCTTGCAGTATGTGCAACGTGGTGTGAATTGCGTCATACTGCGGACTCTTTGTAGAACTTCCGCGCCTGGTGCGGCCGTCGTTCTCTGTACTGTTCTAGCTCACAGACGAGATTTTTTTCCCAGGCTTCCTTTTTTCGTCTGTGAATTCTCTTTTCTATGTATATTACTAGTTTCTCTAGATATCTGCAAGGCCGTTGACAGAGTATTACACTCAAGGTGGTTAAACTTCAACCTGTTAGTATCAACTGCATTGAGAGTTTCCTTTTTCATTTCAACCAACGTAGTATCGAATCTAATCTGCAGCACTTTTACATTTTGATGATGATCACTACGAAAACTACAAATACAACAGCTCAGGATTAAAAATAAACCCGAAGAACACTTCGCACTGCCTTCACTTTCTGCTACAACTACTACTCGCGGTGTGGTCTCAGAAGGGATCTTTAAAATGGTTACAGTTGTGTACCGAAATGCGATCAAGCAGGTGATGATGGTCGGAATGTTTTAACACGATGGCCTGGAATAAATTACTAATCGAAGAGAACGCAACAAGATAGCACGAGAGAATGAGATAGTCCTCTTAGGCAACAAGATAGCACTAGAGAATGAGATAGTCCTAAAACACAAAATGGTCCCATAAAAAAAGAGAGAGACAGCAACAGTCATAAGGTCCGAGATACGTTTAGAAAAGTTGATAACGTGATAGTGAACAGTAAGATCTCATCGGTAGATTTTCCGATCGTTAAGATCTAAAAGACAGTATCAAAACCAGAGATCGTGATGCTGCTGGGTCCAAAATTTCCCTCACGTAAGCTTCAAAGGATATTATTAGGAAGTAGGTGTAAAAATTATAAAAAAATGTGCCGGTTGAGGACTGGTAATTTGCCATATAAAGACGTACAAAGAAATCAACAGCTAAACTTGAAGACTTGATTCTAACAAATACTAAAGAGGTAGTCAGTGAATATCCAGGACGATATTGATCCAAAATCTGAGCCTGACGAAGAGAATTAATCTGATAAGGATTAGGAGCCAGAAAAGCCCGACTTTGCAGAAACTGCAATTAGAAAGGTTCGACCAATTGTTCGAGTTGTTTATTTATTTATTTTTATTTATTTATTTATTTTAAAGAAAAACATATTTGTACAAATAAGAACAAGCCTTTACATATGTACATAGGCCAAAGGAGATGTTGATTGTATGGAAATGTGGTAACCTACATTACTTTAAATGAGACATCAAAGAAAAAAAAAAACAGAAAAACATTTTTAAAAAAAAAAGAAGAGAAATTGAAAATTTAAAAAAATTTAAAAAAAAAAAAAACCGACTTCAAAACTACATATACCTATGCATGCATATGTACAAACTTAAACTAAAAAGTAAAAAATAATATTTTAATTACCTCAAAGCAAGAGCCTTAAAGGACAGTTAAAAAAATTATTGATATTTATATATGTATGTATCTATTTAATATTTTTAAAAAGTTCATTTTGGAGTCGGTGCCAGCCAAAGGTATGTATTAACGTAAGTTTTCTTTTGCACCCAAGCTTTCAGGGTATGTATAAACGTAATTGTTCTTTGGCTGGCACCGACTCCAAAATGAACTTTTTAAAAATATTAAATAGATACATACATATATAAATATCAATAATTTTTTTAACTGTCCTTTAAGGCTCTTGCTTTGAGGTAATTAAAATATTATTTTTTACTTTTTAGTTTAAGTTTGTACATATGCATGCATAGGTATATGTAGTTTTGAAGTCGGTTTTTTTTTTTTTAAAATTTTTTATTTTTTACTTTTTAGTTTAAGTTTGTACATAAGGTATAGTTTTTTTACAAAATTGTATTCTACTCGTCATACCCTTTCATTTGATATCCATGAAGGGGGTCGGGAAACAAAATTGCAAAATTCGGCCGCCATCTTGGAACCGACCGCCATTTTTTTACAAAATTTATATGGGACCACCTCTGAGGTATAACGTACCAAACAAAAAAAGAATCATCAAAATCGATTCATAATTGGCGGAGTAATCGCGTAACATACATAGAAAAAAAAAAAACAAAAACATACATTCGAATTGATAACCTCCTCTTTTTTGAAGTCGGTTAAAAATGATTACTACTTTACTATCTAAATTGACTAAATTAGGGGGCTGAAAAATTAACAATAAGTTGCCTTCTGAACTTTCCTACAGCACCAGCTCGCTTAACATCTACAGGTAGAGAATTCCACAAACTAGTGACGTGAACGAAAAATAGGCGTTTAGATTGTAAGCACGAGTAATGGGACATAAGTAAATTATTAGTTCTAGTAGATTGAAGGAATGTGAGTTTTTCTCGGAGACATTGCGGTTTACCCGAAACGAGGAGTTTATAGAGGAATACGATAAGCCGAATTTTAAGATATGTCGAGAAAGAACAACCAAGGAATTCTTGAGAGTATGATGATTGAATCGGCGTGATTGAATCGGCGGATTCTATAAACGAATCGAACAATAGAATTTTATTTATTTATTTATTTATTTATTTATTTATTTTTTTCATTAGGAAACGTTACAATAGTTAAGTTACCTGCGAAGCGTATGCTTATCTGCAGGTGATTAAGTATTTTATAATAGTTTTAGAGAGATTTTTCGGTTACAAAACTTTTTCAAATTATTTGCAAACAAATTATATTACATTTTAAATTCAGTTGACATTGACTTTAGGAATTTAGGAACTTTAGCTTATTTTGCAATTACTAGTTTTGATATTAAGTGACATATAGTGGAGTCAGATGAGCATCAAATTTTAGTGAAAAGGGAATTGTCTCCAGAGTAAAATTTTTTTGTTGGAACATGTTAGTTACATCGAATACTATATGAAATGGACATTTTCTACCTCTAGCAACCGCCGCTACGTAAGTTATCGGCCATTATGTCAAAAATTTACCATTTTGGTCGTTCTTTCTAAATATAAATGCGTATATCTCGGCATGTGTGGGTCCGAAAAATTCGAAAAAAATAGAGGTTGTTCGTTATGATATTGGCTACCAGCGGTTAGAATATGAAATCCTTTTCTGCACACATAACCTCAAAAAAATCAAAAACTAAAGAAACTGCTCAATTTTGGTTTTTTGGCGAAAACTTCGAATATTTTTAGTGAAATTTGATGAAATTTTCAAAAGTTATACTTTATAATGGGAACAACAACTGGTTAAAATTTCAAGTCAAAATATCTAATACAAGGCTCAAAAATTGACTTCAAATTTGAAAATTGATTGGCCTATCAGTTGTGTGCATTGCTTCGTATGAGGTTCTTACTTTTTTTAAAATGTAGCTTCTTTTATGCACTTTCGATGGTGAAAAAGAAAAAATTTTAAACTTGAAGAAAAGTGAAAAAAATCGAATCGAAAATCGACAATTTTTGCATTTTTTCGTCAATTTTTTAGGAAAATTTGACTTTTTTTGGCAAAGTTCAATTTCTATTGAATTATTAGTTCATTTTTGACATATAATGATCGAAAAATTGACTTTTATCAAAAAATGTGATTTTTTTCTAAAAGAAATTGACGAAAAAATGCAAAAATTGTCGATTTTCGATTCGATTTTTTTCAATTTTCTTCAAGTTTAAAATTTTTTCTTTTTCACCATCGAAAGTGCATAAAAGAAGCTACATTTTAAAAAAAGTAAGAACCTCATACGAAGCGATGCACAAAACTGATAGGCCAATCAATTTTCAAATTTGAAGTCAATTTTTGAGCCTTGTATTAGATATTTTGACTTGAAATTTTAACCAGTTGTTGTTCCCATTATAAAGTATAACTTTTGAAAATTTCATCAAATTTCACTAAAAATATTCGAAGTTATCACCGAAAAACCAAAATTCTGTAGTTTCTTTAGTTTTTGATTTTTTTTGAGGTTATATGTGTAGATAAGGATTTCATATTGTAACCGCTGGTAGCCAATATCATAAAGAACAACCTCTATTTTTTTCAATTTTTTCGGACCCACACATGCCGAGATATACGCATTTATATTTAGAAAGAACGACCAAAATGGTAAATTTTTGACATAATGGCCGATAACTTACGTAGCGGCGGTTGCTAGAGGTAGAAAATGTCCATTTCGTATAGTATTCGATGTAACTAACATGTTCCAAAAAAAAAAATTTACTCTGGAGACAATTCCTTATGTTTTGCTCATCTGACTCCACTAATAGTGTAAGTTGAGAAAATAGAGTTTTATATATTTTTTACGTTTTTTGAAGTTAACAATTTTTTTTAGTTCTGCTGGTAGTTCATTCATCAGTTCTGGCAAGGCGTAGCTTGGATGTCTTCTCCCATAGATATTGTAAGTTTCTGGCATCTCCAGCAGTCCTCGAGCTCGTCTTCTAGTGTTCTGGTTATGGCGTATTCTTTGTTGGAAGCGCCGATCATCATAATAATGTAAGAGTAGTGCCATCTTAGAGATACCGTTAACATCTAAGACCTTTAAATTAGAATGATTAGTGTTTATTATTTTGAATAATCGATGCTGAAGATGTAATATCTTATCGATGTGTGTTTTCGACGCATTTCCCCATGCTAATATTCCATATCTTAAACGGGATTCTGCTAGTGACAGGTACACTTGCTTCTGCACCTCAAAGCTAGTGTATCTTTTGAGGTACACCATAGCGAAAACGGCACATTTAAGCTGCCTCCGTATCTTATTAACATGTTCCTGCCATAGGAAGTGATCATCAATTATGATTCCTAGATACTTCATAGTCTTGACTACTTCAATTGGATCACTTTTCGATGTTGTTGGGCAGCCTTCATTTTGATGATATATGCTGATGGGAACTTCGGGTTGGCGGGGCATACGTATGTGCATCAGTTTAGTTTTAACAGCATTTATCACCAGTCCTTGGTCGTGGCACCATCTGGAAACGCTATCGAATTCGTCCTGCATTATCGAAGCCGCTATGTTAATGGACTTGTGCTTAACAATAATTGCCAAGTCATCTGCGTATGCAAAGACTGTACTTCTTTTTAATAATCGCAGAAGTTCGTTTGTGAACAGAATGAAGAGTATCGGTCCCAGCTTTGAACCTTGTGGTACACCATGCAGACTCTGTTTTTCATCGCTTAGTACGTTTTTTATTTTTACCTTTATCGTCCTTTCTGACAGGTAATTTTCTATCCACTTTGCTAAGATCCCTCTTATTCCAATCCGGTTGAGACTTTCGATGATCTTCTTGTGACTCAAGGTGTCGAAAGCCTTGCTAAAATCTAAAAACATGACAAGAACGTGGTGGTTTTTGTTTAGGCCTGCGTTTACCACACTCGCGAGTTCTCCCAAGAGTAGCCCAGTGCTTTTATTTTTCTGGAATCCATATTGGTTTGGTTGTAGGATTCTGTGCTTTTGTATGAAATCTGTTATTCTTCGTACTATGATTTCCTCCAGGCACTTCTCTACTACAGGCAATATTGCGATAGGCCTGTAGTTTTCGATGCGATCTTTCACTCCCCCTTTGAATACTGGTCGGATTATTGACGTTTTTAATAGACTGGGAACACAACTTTGTCTTATACTTCGATTGATTATTGTTTTAACTATTGAAGTTAAGTGCAAAGCATTTAGCTTAAGGTCAATAGGCCTGATGTAATCTGCTCCTGGTCCCTTGTCCGTTTTTAAGCAGCACAACATTCTATATACTTCTTCCTCGCTAGCTTCTTCTACATAAATTGATTGTGCGATACTCATTCCTTCATGACTAGAGGTTTTATGACAGCATCTATGTTCTATTTTTGATGCTTGACTAGAAAATTGTTCTGCAAATTTGTCTACCAGGTTCGGTAGGTTAGTGCTTGCCGGAAAATTGTTAATAACAACCTCATCGATGGATCTTTTCTTTCGCCTAGAAGTTCATTTAAAACACTCCATGTTTTCCTCGGATCGTGTTTGGCATTTGTGAAACTTTCTTTGTAGTATTCGGTTTTTGCAATCATAATATTTTTATTTACTATATTTCGACACCGTTTGTAATCACGTTCGTAGCCTTGGTTTAGTGGGTTGTTTTTCCACTTCCTATAGAGCTCGTCTTTCCTCTTGCACATTCTAGCTATGTCAGGCTTCATCCATGTTTTATGCTTGCGATTTTTTATTTTTGTTTCTTTTGATGATTGTATGTATATATCATCCATTTTTCTTACAAAATTATTGTACATTCGCTCAACGTCGGGCTCCTCGCATAAGCTTTGCCAGTTCGTCTGCTCAATTAGTTGGTTGACTTGGTACTGCCTTATTTTAATATGCCTTTCCTCTAAAAATTGTCGTTCCACACAGTTTTTTGTGGCGTACAGTGTCGCGTAGTGGTCAGAGATATCGGTTTCAATAACGGCCGATACAATATCTTGTTTGGTAATGCTAACGAAAATGTGATCAATCATTGTTGAAGTATTTGCCGTTATATTAACTCGAGTGGATTGATTAATAACATTGGTTAAGCCTTTTGATGCCATTATTTCTAAGTACTTGTTAACTTGATGGTCATTTAAGTTTTTTAAGTTAATATTGGTATCGCCTAAGACAATTAGTTCTTTTTCTGTTTTTATATGATTGTCCAGCTCTTCGATAAATTTTGGGATGCTTAACTTAGGTGGCCTATAGATAGCGTGAATATGCCTTTTTCCTATTACGCTATCTATTTCTATTTGGACATTTTCGTAGTATTCCGTATCATCATTAATTCTTGTGTATCGAATATTGTTTTTAATATAGACTGCTATTCCTCCCCCTTTGCAGTTATGCCTGTTAAAGAATTCCGTATTAAAGCCATTTATAAAATAAAAATCATTCTCTTCTTTTTTTATGTTGATTTCATTCAAAACAATAACATCTACATAATCCAAAAAACATTCAATTTCTGCTAAAAATGCACTCCAATTCTTCCGCAGTGATCTTATATTAAAACATACACAACAGAAATTCATATTATTTATCAAACCTGCATCAATGCCGGTAAAACCATGCATTACCCTAAACTCGATATCAGTGTCAGTGTCATTATATTGGTTTTCCATAATTTTTAATCTTCGTTTTTCTAAGTCTTTCTTGTTATCAATATATTAGTTAATTGGAAATTTTACAGATATCATTAACAGAGCCAATATGTATTGATTCACTGTTTTCAGTTTTTTTTGAATTGAATGCTACATTCAATTTTAGCTGAGAGAATAAATCGAGTTTACAGAAGATTACATCACTATATGTTATTAAGGGCATTAAAAGAGATTTAGTAAGCTTCGAGCGAGTATGGAGTGGTATAAAGTTCGACGTACACCAAAGTTTTCGTAGACTACTATAGACCTTGCCAATTATATAGTTAATATGATCCGACCATGTTAAATTCTTATTCAGAAAAACCCCCAGACTCTTTACCTTATCACAAAACGAAATGATATTATGGTTTAATAATACTGCAGGGAATCCATTGGTATTTATAACATATTTAGATATGACTATTGCTTGAGACTTGTCAGGGTTTAGTTGCAATCTATTCCCTCTCGCCCACCCAGATAACGCCTCGAGGTCTTTATTGATTCGCCAAATACAATCCTCAATCATGCCAAGCCGGCAGCTAAGGTAGATTTGAACATCGTCCGCGTACAACAGGGCTTTACAAAAATTCAGTTCTTTTGCGAGATCATTAATGAAGAGAGAGAAGAGGAGCGGACCAAGTATAGAACCTTGAGGTACGCCCTTAGATAGGAGTAAGAAACTGGACTCATAATTGTCTGTGCAAACCTTTTGAGATCTACCGCTTATGAAATTCCAAATAAGACGGACAGCGGACGATGAGAAGTTGAATTGAGAAGATATTTTCTGGCATGAAAGCGTATGATTTACAGAATCGAAAGCTTTCGAGAAGTCCAGCAGTGAGAGAATGGTTAAATGATCATGATCAATGTTCAGGCGTAGATCATCAGTTAATTTTAGGAGGGCAGTACTGCAACTGTGGTTCTTCCTACAGACATGCTGGAATTCAGTTAAAAAGGAATTCGATTCAAGGTATTGGACCATTTGAATGTACATTAACTTTTCTAGAATTTTGGAGAGGCAAGAAAGGATACTAATGGGTCGGAAGTCCGGTGGAGGAGAGGCATTGGATTTTTTAGGAATTGGAGTAACTTTTGCTTTCTTCCACAAAGATGGGAAAGTAGAAGAGGTTAGACAGGAGTTAAAAATGTGGGTGAGAAAAGGAAGTATGGAGGGAAGAATAATTAGAAGAAATTTTAAAGTAATGCCGTCAACGCCGACTGCATTTGATCCAATAGAGTTGATGACAGAAATGACGTTCTCCTCTGACACTCTCTTAAAGCAAAAACCGGAATCAGAAACGATGTTCGAAACGACACAGGAGAAACTACTGGAAGGTTCTGATATTGAAGCTGAGTTGATTATATCACTGTTGCCGCTGGAAGCAGAGCCAACAGACGTAAAAAAGTTGTTAAGAACAGTGGGATCAATGTCAACTTGTGATAGATGTTTGCCGGTAACTCCGATGTTGCGAAGGTTCTTCCAGAGCACTTGAGGGGGTAAAAATTAGCATCGAGTTTGGCTGTGTAATAGTCCGATTTGGCTTTTTTTATGGCGTTCGTAGTACGATTTCTGAGCAAACGGAATGCGGTCCAGTTTTCATTCGATTTGCACTTTTTCCAGTGAACGTAGGCTTTGTCACGCTGTCGAAACAGGGATTCAATTATAGGCGAAAACCAAGGACACGCCTTTTTATTGGATCTGTAGTACTTTAAAGGCACGTATTTGTCTAGAAGATATAGGCTGAGTTTGTTGAAGTGTTCAGCCTGAGCATTAACGTCTGGCATTGAATATATATTACTCCAGTCGAGTGAGAACGCTTCAGCAAGTAAGCTGACGTGGTCGAGATTTCTGAAATTTGAGCCGTTTATTTTGAAAGTGGCATAAGTCACTTTTTCAAAAAAATCGAGTTAATGGCAACCCTGCATACAATTGAACAGTATCTTTTAATTTTTAAACATACAAATTTTAAAAAAAAAAGTGAGTTATGCCACTTTCAAAATAAACGGCTCATTTCTGAAATAGTGTGGCTTAGTAAAATTTTCCGTAGTAGGAGAAATGTTATAATTAAAGAAGATGAGGTCATGGTCAGAGACTCCAGGAACAGATTTTTGATTTGAAAAGGTTGCAAGGTTTATATTATTAACTATAAAGTAATCTAGTAAAGAGGAACAGGACCCAGTGAAATGGGTTGGAGCAGTATTAACGATTGATAGAGAGTACGAATTTAAGATCGAAAAGAAGTCGCTGGCTAAATTATTCGGTTTAAGAACATTCAAATTAAAGTCTCCACAAAGGATAATATGAGGGCAACAACATCCTAACCTTGCAATACAAGAATACAGCGATTCTAGATTAGAAATTCTGGGAGGCTTATAAATAGCTCCTATGAGGCACTTGTTTTCACCCCCAAATAATTCAGCAAAAATAAATTCGACTCCATCATTTGATGAAGCTACAAGTCTATACGATATGCCAGCTTTAAAGAAAATGGCGACACCGCCCCCACGCCTATCAAATCGGTCGGATCTAAGGACATTATATCCAGGTATGGAGATAAGTGAATCCGGTAAGTCCGGCTTCTACCACGTTTCAGAGAAACAAATGATATCTACAATCGAGTCTGCAAAGATATACCTTATTTCATCAATACTCCTAATTAAACTGCGCGCATTAAGATGACAGACCTTCAATCCACTAGATTGCGAGACAAAAATTCGTAATAGGATTTGACTTATATTTCCGATCACATCACGACGAGAAGGAACGTTACCCGACATCAAGCGTAAGGGTACATGTAGGTGTGCAGAAGACAACAGAGCAAGACTTCAGTTGTTAAAAAGAGGACTGTAATCTGTTGGAGCATAGGTTAAGCTACCAAAAATGGATAGCCCTTTATTAGAGGTGGGATTAATAATATCTTGAGTTTGTTAAGATATGCCCCATCGATAGGATGAGGATTTATTAATACCATCTTGGAAGGCAGAAGAACTCGACTGTGGAACAACCTTCTATAGTTTGTATTCTCGAACTCTTACATCTTTCAAGACTACAATTTCCATATTTATTCTTTCTGACTTATGAATCTCGAGACTCCCCTTAACTTTTTCGATCCTTTAGCTTGAGGGCAATAAGTTTACTTCTAGGCATTGGCCGATGGCCTGAGTGGCTTATCCCAAAACCCGACCGCCACCATTTTTAACCATCTGTACACAATTTTTCTTTCTCTTTCAGACTGGCAATATTTCTTTTCGTAGGAAGTACAATTAGCATATATGCGAGTCTCTGCAATGTCTACTACCATTTCGACAACTTCTTCAACGTTGTTGAGGTAAGTCTAAACTCTAAAATACTCTAAAAAATCTACTATTATATATTCCAGAGTATCTGCATCGTCCTTCAAGTGGGCATCGCAGCAATCAAGTTATTTTACATGTTTTTTGTCCAGAGAAAATTTTACGAACTGCTCGAAGTTGTGATTGATCATCGGTTACTAAATGAAATTCCTGTGTTGGACTTGAGTAATTGTTATTTGGTTTATGGTCTATTTTTCAATTAACAGGAGTTTTGTGACAGGTGTGCCATTCACAGAAACCCTTAGAACCGAGATTGAAGATGTCCTGAAAGTATGCTGGAAACGAGCGATGCTTCAAGTCAATCTGTACTTGACCGCATGTTCGACCATAATAAGCTTTTACTTCTTCGGAGCAATCTCAGTCAATGTTTATCACGGCATGAAAGGAACTGCTAATTTTACAAATCTTCATGGTAATTTAATTTATTTTAATTAAAATCTCTTTAATTAGTAATTTACTGCAGTCATACCGACGTACTATCCATTCTGGGCGGACAAGGACAACAATCTTTTGTATTATACAATCCTAACAGTTTGGGACACTTCAGGACTTTATCTGGCTGGCATGGGTGGGTTATAATGTCACAATTTAAATTCCATCCTGTTACCAGAACCCCTCTTCTCGTAGGCGCTTACACCTTTGATGGGCTTTACTTCGTCATGGTAATGCATGCAGTTGCCCTCCTCCAGAGCCTGAAGAGGATGATTATATTTTCTACATCAAAGCACGTAGCAAAAGACAAACGAGTTCCCTTCTTGCGGGACTGTATTATATTTTATGATAAGGTTTTTAGGTTGGTGCTGTCCTAGTACAAAAACAAAAATTATAAAAATTCCTTTCGTTTCCTGACAATTGCAGATTCTGCACGGAGTTAAAAGAGCTATTCGCTGTAATCGCTTTGGTGCAGCTAATTGAAAGTTTAATTTGTTTTGGATTTGTGCTATTTCAAGGAAGTCTTGGCCTAGTAATTACAAACATAATACATAAATACCTCTTTCAACTCAATTCGACAAGCAAAAATACCCCCACAATTATATTTTCTAGGAGAATGATAAGAAAACCTTAATTCGGATGATTTTTTACATGATAGCAGCAAGCTACGAAGTTGTACTATTTTGCTATGGCGGCCAGAATCTTACAGCAGAGGTGTCCAGTTTAACTTCCTTTTTTAAATATTCAAAATTTTCAATCTCCTTCAATTTCATCTAGAGTGAAACAGTGCCGTTCGCTTGGTACAGTACAGAATGGTGCGACGAATCGAAAGAATATCGCAAAACCATTTGCATGATGATAATGCGAACGAACAAGCCGATCTTCATGTGGGCATGGAATTTCGTTACTTTAACTCTTCCAACTTTTCAAGCTGTATTCTAAACGTATTTTACTTTATTTCTTTATAGATTAATAATATGTATATTTTTAGATAATAAAGACTAGTGGATCTTATTTTTTAATGCTACAAAATTTGGCGGAGTAGTTATTGAAAAATTGTTTTGTGTGAAATTATATATTGTAATTTTAAAGAGCGATATTTTTGAGAATTTTTATTATTATTAAAGGAAAACGTCAATATCATCTATAAAGTGTTTTTCTTTTTTTTTTTTAATTTGGAATGACTGTGGATTTTATCAGAATAATCTACTTTATTATCTTATTTGATTCCACACCCGCAATCTGGTTCGTATAGTCTTCCTAATACCTGGCCCGATTTCGAATCCAGCGTAACATCCCTTATCTTTTGGCGCCTTGTTTTTTCATGTCGCCTAACCTACATCCCACCGCAAAGCACTTTTCGGACAGATGTATTATGTACGTAATCTGATGGCATTTCCGCTGCTGCTATGTCTTCCATAATGCTAACAACTGTAGAATGTCTCATTCCACGACTTTCAACAGGCATATGACTCGATAAACAGAGAGAGGCTGTACAGGATCCTATTGGAATTAGGAGTCCCCTCCAAGCTGGTACGACTGATAAAGTAAGTAAGGATTCAAAGTAAGTAAGGATTCAAAATGCAATAACAGAGGAGTTCGAAGTGCGACAAGGTCTTAGACAAGGAGATGGACTAGCCCCCATGCTTTTCAACCTGGCCCTAGAATGGGTGATAAAAAAACATCAGTACGGGGAAATGCGTCCATAGCAACGCAGTCTGTACAATTACTTGGATATGCGGATGACGTGAACATCGTGGGAAGGTCCTTCTTGGCAGCAAAAGAAGTCTATGTCGAAATAAAAGAGGCGGCCAAGGACATAGGGCTGAAATTCAATGAAGAAAAAACGAAGGTGATGCAACAATCCAGAGCTGGAAGATTTAGAATGGGAAGAAATATAACTATCGACGAACATAATCTAGAAGTAGTCGATAAAACAGTCTACCTTGGGTCTACAATTACAAAAAGAAACGATGAAAAGGAAGAAGTAACTAGACGAATACTACTGGCTAATAGAGCTTTTTATGCCCAAAAACAAATATTGCACTCAAGATTTGTGCACAGAAAAACGAAACTCTCACTCTACAAAACAGTAATACGACCAGTACTGTGCTATGGCAGCGAGACTTGGACTATGACCCAGGAGATAGAGGAACAAGTCAACAGGTTTGAGAGGAAGGTGCTCAGATGCATAATAGGCCCAACGAGAGAGGATGGGATATGGCGAAGGAGATACAACAACGAGTTGTATGAAATTTTTGACGACCCACAACTCTCAACGTTTATAAAAATCAACAGACTAAGACTAGCCGGCCACGTAATCAGGATGAATGATAACCGTATCCCAAAACGGCTTATGGTGGCCGAAATTCCAGGAAACAGACCAGTAGGTAGACCCAGGAGAAGATGGATGGACTCTGTGACGGCTGACGCAGAGACAATGCTGAACATTCGGAACTGGAGAACTGCTGCAAGGAACCGTCAGACTTGGAGAAATGCCCTAGAGGAGGCCAAGGCTCGATTTGGGCTGTAGCGCCATTGGATGGATGGTAGAATGTCTCATAAGACCATAGTAAAGCTAGTCATTAGAGATCAGCTTCAGTGCAGCACAAATAGAGTAGAGTGTTTTTGAAATCACATTCTGAATCCAAGAATATGCATTTTATCATAAAAGTGGGCTTAGAATATGTCTGCTTTTGCCTGAGGCTTTTGAGTTCCAAGCGACAGAATCAGGTATAAAGCATCAAGCGTAAAGGCAGAAATAAAGCTCACATTTCTGGTGACCCCGTCGTAATCGCAACCAGTGACACAATGTTGTCTCCAACAGCCTTGGAAACGATGCCTAAACTGGTGAAGGAAACTGATAGATACTCCAAGAAAATCCATCGGGTGATCACTAACTACACCAAGGACCCCGTAGATCGCAAAACAACAGCAACTTATTTTGCTGAGAGGCGAAGCCATTTCGATTCGGCCTGGTCTCTCTTCGAAACTATTGACCAAGAAATTCGGTCTTTGGAACCTCGACTGCTCGATCATCCGTACTTCAGCAATAATTTCTACGATAAAACACTGAACCTGTACACCCAGTAAATCGATTTAGTCAAAGAAAAAATGTTGAATTCCAGTGGACTGAAGCCGCCACATATCCTCCAGAACCAGAAAGGAATATTCCCATACTCCGAGGGCCAAGCTGATCTTCAAGTAGCCAGGACAACACAGGCCCCAGCATGTCCTATCTGCCAAAACCCAGTAAACATGTGGATCCACCCCAATCAAAGGCAGAAGCTTAAGAGATTACCAAATTAATCCGCAGATATCCTTGGTATTAGACGCAAGTGCACCACTTCCTCGTTCTGTCTACGAATTAAGAATCAGAAACATTGATCAACATTGGACCCAAATTGAGGAATGCCACAGCAACATATAGTTCTTTCAGGTGACCCCAACATTTTGGGATATAATTTTGAGGATTACTTACAACTCCGAAGCCAAGTAGGTACAAGGAGCCCAAGTTCTTCTGCCAACAAAATTGGAGGAACGGTCACCAGCGACGGTCGCAACACAAGTACCAAGTAATTCCCACATGTTACAGCTACCACAAATTCTACCCAGTTTTAACGGAGATTATTTAAAGTGGCACCAGTTCCACCATCTTTTCTCACAAATGGCCCACAACCATAATTTGAGTAATTGCTAAAACTTGTGTCACTAGAAGAAGAACGTAGCTGGTGAAGCCAAGAAAGACTAACTTCAATCAAAATCAACTACGTCAACTAATAAAAATTCAAACGTTTATTTTTGGACGCAACCGTTAATATCAGGCAAAGGGATCGACAACGAGTGAATCGATTGTTCAGAGACATTGAGGTCCCATTAAATTCCATGATAAACAATCGGCATGTAATGGCAGCCGAGAACCACCAAGAAAGACTTATGGTCTTATTTACGACACTCTCCATACAAGCATTGTTGATCGCATCAAACATACAAAGAGCGCAGTACTCCATCGTCGACGTCCTTGCAGACAGCCATCATGGACAAGTCAGTCCACAATTTTTTACCCCAAATCAGTTAAGAGGGGAACTTGTTCAGTTAAGGGATAACCTGCTTTCCTTTTCCGGCTGCCTGTTGAACTCAGTTACATCCTCAAGCTATGTCTCATCATGAAGGTAGCAGCATGATTAAAGCCTCGGTAGTCTAGTGGTAAGGCGCCTGACTGCTATCCCCAGAGGTCCCGGGTTCGAATCCCGGCGGCGCCACGGTCCTTCGCCTTTCCCACCTAACTTTCCTTCTTTCTTCTTCCCTCTTTACATTCCTGATTCCCCTGTCACAGCCTTCCCTATTCCTCCCCCGCTCCACCAAGCGCATGCCATCGGTTGGTTGATGAGATTCAATTCGTTTCAGGAGGCATAACACTCCAGCGAGTTGTTCTCGACGCCCCGATGTCAGAGTCGCGAAATGGTTGTAAATAGGTGGAATAAAAATATCGCGGCTAGGTGTATCACGGCAACAAGTGTGTGATGTTTATCGAGTAGACGTATGTCGCGTCGCGAAGCTCCCAAGTTATTTTAAAATTATCCCTAATTTTCCAAGTTTTTATAATTCTTTTTCATACCAATTTTCGGCGTGTTATCGTTCCTTTTGTGGTGTACTGAAATATATTTGTTAAAACTATTTTATAAAGCTAGTATAATAGTTTTTAAAAAAATGCCTAAACCGCAAGTGAGATCCACTACCAGAAAAGTTGCTGACTCAGACACCCCAATTCCCGCCAAAATCAATACGCCGGATAATTCATCCAGCAAACGCAATGGCAGCAGCAGCAGGACACCAAGATCAACTTCCATTGCTGCACCCGACAACAACATTGAACTTTTGGAGAAAAGGCTTTTGTCCAACCTGCATCGCATGCTGGACGATCAATTTACAGCTTTTGAGGAACGTCTGAAGCAGCTCGAGACCCGCATATCTACCCAAATGGAGGAACGTCTGAAGCAGCTCGAGACCCGCATGTCTACCCAAATAGAAGAACTTTCCAATTCCCTCAATAGACAAGTAAGTGGATTGAGAGATGATGTCGAGGCCGTACAGCATGATGTGGCGGTATTATCAAATGAGCTAGAGGACCTACGTCGGCAGTCGAGGCTCAAAGATGTGGTCGTTCGAGGTATTCCTACCACTGACAACGACAGGCCGAGGCAGATTTTAGAACAGCTCGCCTCCACCATCGGGCATGAACTGACGCCTTATGTTAATGTGTTTCGACCACAACAGCGCCGACGGATTGAAGCTCAGGATGTTAATGCGAGAAAGTCAAGCTCATTGCTGATTATTAAATTCCCTTCAGCCAACGAGCAGCTCGAGTTCTTAAGAAAAAGTCGCCAGCATGGACCTATTGTTCTGAAAAAATTGAACTTGGGTTTTGCCTCTGACAGCATCATTCATATAAATGAAAGTCTGACGAGTAAGAACAACGACATTCTGCAGACTGCACGTAAGCTCCAACGAAGGAATCTTGTTTCCGCTGCCTTCACTCGTCGTGGCCAAGTATACGTGCAGTTGCGGAAAAATGAGCCGCCTAAACTATTTAAGTCAGCACTCGATCTGAACGACGCCGCCAGCCCAGCCTCCACTTCTGGAGCACAATAGGAAATTTGGAACAACCAGCCGACGCCGAGGAGCTTTGTATGTGTCTGATTTTAAATTTTGCTTTTTTTTTTTTTTATTATTTCTTTTATGTTTCGATCTAATTTTTCATTTATATTTATTTCTGTTTTATTTTATTTTGTTTTTCTTTTTTCTTTTTTTCTGTTTAATTTTTGAAAATAATTTTTCTTTCTCTTTGTTTCTGTAATGTTGGAATATTACTCTAGGGTGTTAAAATTTTAATTATGTCGCATCCTGAACTCATTTTACTATCTCGTGTTGATGACTTCGGGTAGTGGTTTTAATATGAACAAAATCAGAACTTTGCTTAACATCTTCGAAAGTAGAGCTCAAGGTTTAAATGTTTGTCATATTAATGCGCGCAGTTTATGTAATAAAATGGACGAACTTCGTGAAATTTTTCAGGAATCAAATATTCACGTTATACTGGTATCCGAAGCTTCATTACGCCATCACGTGCCGTCGAAACTCGTTTCTATAAATGGTTATAACCTATTCCGAAATGATAGGAAAAATCGCTCTGGTGGTGGAGTAGCTATTTATGTTAAGGACAGTTTTCGTTCCCTGAAAGTTAAAGAATCCGTTTCAAATGCCCTGGAATTCCTTAGCATAGAAATTAATAATGGCTACAGTAAATGCCTTGTCTCAGTTGTTTACTGTCCCCCTAGAATTTTCACTATTTCTGAAGCTAGCGAGTTGGAAGAGTGGCTCTCTGATGTTACCCGCAACTACGATAATATTTTACTTGGAGGAGATTTTAATGTAAATATTTTATCTAATAATACCCGTTCTAAAAACTTCCTTGATTTTTTCAATACCTTCGACCTTAAACCTGTAAATCGACTTCCAACGTATTGTGATACTAATAATCCATCATTGCTGGATATATTTTTTGTGCCGAATGTGGACAATGTATTATTTCACAACCAAATTAGCCCACCCAGTTATCTCGATCATGACATCCTCTATCTCTGCTTAAATTTCAAAGTTGAAAAACCTCGGCAAAAAATTTTGACATATCGTGATTATAAATCCATTGATATACCAGCCCTACTACAAGGATGTGCCTCTCTCCCATGGAATGGTACATATAGTATCATTGACATTGACGATAAGGTAGAATATTTCAATTCACTCTGTAATCTTCTGCATGAATCCTTTGTTCCGGTCAAAACTAAACGAATACTTTCTACCATCTTCCCCTGGTTTTCCTCTCAAATTAACCGACTGATTTCTGAAAGGGAATTTTTATTCAGAAAATACAAGAAAAATAAAACTGTCGTAAATTTAGAAAGGTACAAATATGTTCGGAACTTAGTTACCTCTGCCATCCGTAGAGAAAAACTACGATTCTTTTCGTCAAAGCTTAGTCCTAATTTGCCTGCAAAGAAATTTTGGGCGAACATAAAGCAACTTGGAGTCCATGGAAATGACTCTGTAGCCCAGGTCAATCTTAGCCCGAATGAGTTCAATGAACATTTCACAGCTGCAACAAGCAAAGTTTGTGATACTGATTGCTCCACGACTACTGGTAATAATACTGGTATCTTTAGTTTCCGAAACGTGGACTACGTGGAAGTCCGTAAAGCCTTCTATGCTATTAAATCCAACGCTACTGGACAGGACAACCTCCCACCCATATTTCTCAAGCTAATTCTTCCTGTAATTCTCCCCTACATCTCTCATATTTTTAATAGCTGTCTTATGAAATCACATTTTCCGCTTCAATGGAAAAAAGCGAAAGTAATTGCACTACCTAAATGTAAATCCCCAAGTAATCTTGCAGACTATCGTCCTATAAGTATCTTATGTTATTTAGGTAAGGTACTAGAAAAACTAATGGCATGGCAAATTGACAGTCACTGTGAGACGGGATCCCTATTGAGTCGGGTCCAGTCTGGCTTTCGCAAAGGCAATAGCTGTGAAACTGCACTTCTGAAGGTTACTACTGACCTTCGAGTGGCTCTTGACTCCGGTAATGTTGCTTTTCTCGTGCTTCTTGATTTCAGTAAGGCTTTTGATAGTGTTGACCACATGCGCCTATTTACCAAATTGGCAACCCACATGAGGTTTACATCCTCTGCTACCTCTTTAATCCGCAGTTACCTGCAGAATCGTTCCCAAAAAGTTTGGTTGCATAACTCGATTTCGGATCCCTTACCGATAACATGCGGCGTTCCGCAGGGCTCCATACTAGGTCCATTACTATTTTCTATGTACATAAATGATCTTAGCAGTGTCGTGACAAGCTGCAAACTCCACATGTATGCAGATGATGTTCAGATCTACTTAAACAGTAGTCCTAGACTGGCTGAGAACTGTATTGCGGCTATAAATGCAGATCTAAAACGTATTTATCAATGGTCTGTGTCCAACCGTCTACAACTTAATGCCTCTAAATCGTGTTGCATTCCAATGTATAGGAGTAAATTAGATACCGACCGTTTTCCACCTATCGTTCTTATGAATACACGTCTACCTTATCAAACGCGTGTCATTAATTTAGGCGTTTATCTGAATTCTCAACTTACCTGCTGCGATCATATTTCTCATACGTTATCTAAAATTTATGGTAATTTACGGCGTCTCTGGCTTTACGCCTCCATCTTACCCTTAGGCTCGCGCTCAAAGATAATTAAATCTCTAGTGTTACCATACTTTACCTACGCCAGTTTGGTCTTTCCTTCTCTTGATGCTGCATGCCGTGGTAAGCTTAATGTGGCTTTCAACGACTGCGTAAGGTTTGTCTATAGTCTTCGCCGATCCGAGCACATCAGTCCATATCGTTATTCTCTTCTGGGGTGCACAATTGATGATTACCTACTCCTCAAGGAACTGACATTTGTTTATAAGCTTCTACATTCCGACCGTCCATCTTACCTACATGAATATCTCCGAATTGGACGTACTTCTAGAAGAACGTTATTTATACTGCCAAGAGTGTCTTTCTTGGTTGGGCAAAGATCTTTTTTTGTTCATTCGCTTCAAGTTTGGAATAGTCTGCCTAACTACGTACAAAATGCGGGGTCGTTAAATGTGTTCAGGAAACGCGTCTTCAATTTTTTGAATAACCAGTAATATTCCTTCAACTACATTCTTATTAACTTTTACTTGTTTTGCTTTGTTTTTTTTTTATCACTCTTTAATAGTTCACTCACTCGTTCCGCTTTTTATTAATTAATGTGTTTAATTATAATGTATATGCGTTTTTCAGCGTTAAAAGATTATGTAATCTTGATGTACAATTTATGTTATAAACGAAATAAACGAAAATAAACGAAAGGTTGTGACAGTTACTTCCTTCTCTTCTCTCTATCTTCCGGCTAGAGCTGCTGTTCGACATTCACTCTATACGAAAAAATAGATTGTCGGCAGTACAAAGGACTTTCCCTAAGCCTTTAGTCTGTCAAATAAAAAAAAAAAAAAAAAAAAAAAAAAAAAAAAAAAAACCTTCCACTAATAGCGCTGGAGAAGTTCGAGTTACTCCATGTGGTCCCGATTTCTGCATTAATATAGAAAAAAGTTTCTTGCAATTCAATCATCAGCACCATTTTTGATAATCAATCGTCATTGTAACACCTACTACCCTTCAACAGAAGCTGCTCTACCTGCTTGGCTTTTGTTGGAAGAGAAGCATTGTTGTCTTTCGTTGGAAGAGCACACAAACTCCATCTCTATAAAAGGGGAGTGTCAAAGGAACGTGTCAAATTAATATCTTCAACGGGACTCCCACAACATCTACCTGTCGCATCACCGATTTCCAGTGAATTCAGGTAAATCTAAAACTCGTTGTTGGTTCTAAAGTCACCTCCACGAGCACTGAAGGATCGAGATTCCAGGTAATAAAGCAAAACTGGGCTATCAATAATAACTACGTTACAATGAAGGGGCCTAAAATTCAACTAGGCACCAGCAGACCATCATATAATGCTGCCATAAGACAAGTTTCGGATATAGCAAAACCAGAGTATACAACAGCTTTAGTCAACGGACTGGTAGTACAAAGGGTTACACCTAAGCTTGGTTTTTTCATAAAAAAAAAAAACCAAGTTTAGCAATACCAGTTAAACCAAACTGACCTTCAAGGCATAAAGGGTAAACACTTAAACTGTCTATAAGATACATCGCCGTAATCGTAGCAGTTTCAATCGCCATATCGTTTCTTTGGTAACTCCGACCAAAATAGTGCATGCAACGCACACTGAAAGCAACACATCGATCAAGACAACACACATCGTCGGATGTCTAACATCAACATACCCACCCAAGCCAGTTGAATCAATGCTTCAGCGTTTATGAAAAGTGAGCATTGAAACTCGCCATATTTCCAAAGGGGAAAATTGGATCAGCAGCTGAATTGCCAACAAAACAACCTATTGCTTCAACTCAAACATAACCAGTTTTTGCGCTAACTAGCATTATATACAATCAGCTGGGGAATGACCCGTCGAGGACTATGTTTCAAGCACGGTCGGTGTTCGCCCGTTGTAAGGCCATTTTTTTTTTTATTTGTACTCGAACAGTCTTTTTATTTTCATGGGTTTATTTGTGTTTCTCCAGTGCATCATAGTAGATATAGTTGATGTCCAATAATATCTTTGTGGTAATTTTCCCTTTTCTTTTTGTACCCAAGCAAGAAAGCAAAATTTAAACGATTAAATTCCGCTGTTTTCATGAAACATTTTACGTCTTCATAATCCTGCTGACACTACGACCCTGAAAACTGGGCAACAAGCTGCTCCTTTTCCCCTTGGCAATTCGAATATTTATTGATGAAGTAATTAACATTTACCAAAAACCCAAAGTCATTTCTTTGTCGAGGTGTAATAACCACTGCTATCGAATGTTTACACCCCATTCAAGAGCAGAGTTTCAGGGAAAGTATTTCCCCAAGTTAATCACCATCAAGAATCAATTACAAAATTTGTGGCGAATACTAAAAATTCCCGCAAGCAAACAATCGACTCAATCAGGGCAAGAGATTTCCATAGAAATCCGTTTACAAGTGTTTACGAATTCAAATTGTACTGAAACATTTCCTTCGCAATTTCGATCCGGGCCCGCCGCCCGCCCGGCCCCGCACCGTGCGGGCTACGACCAGTGCTGATTTCATGTTTCGACAGAGGCAAAATTTTTGTTCATGCAACTTGAAAAGCCATGGAAAGCCGCAGATTGAAGTTATCTAAACTTTAGTAGCACTTCCGTTCCCTCTTGTGTTTCCGGTCCAGTTTGTCCAGATTATCCACATCATGAAGTTCGTTTCCTGACTTGTTACCCTTTGGCCGCAATCCCGCAATCGCCTGTTACCGGCTGGCATGGGGGGCCTCTACTCTTTACCGTGTAGTTTTGGCCCCGAATTTTGTAATAAGTTTTCGAATTGCGGACCAGGATGAGGCCATATTTTGAGAAGTGTTTAACTCTGGATTGGCTTCGATTCAAACAACATTGTTCCCTTGTGTTTGGGATCCATTGTTTATTTGCCTATTAAAGAACGCCACATTGTACGAATGGTGGTGGCTGGATGTTTGTGCGCAGGCAAACCAGCTCTAATGGCTCGGAAGGACGAAAGGATCAGGACGAGGGTGTACACAATTTCTGTGTGTTGTATACACTCCTCCCATGCAGGAGCACGATGTTCGAAACTTTGAATTTTGACTTGATTGCATTTTACTTATATGTAAGTTTACACCGATTCTGAATGAACTGGTGAAATTTCAGTTGGGGCCCAGATCCGGGGGATAAGCTGCAAATAGATTCAGAATTAATTCCCGAAATTTGTAGACTCTCGGCCGGGATTTGTACTTTGCTATTTACGGGCTGCTAAGCTCGAAAAGCGTAAATCACCGACAGTTCTGACAGCTGAAGACACATATATTCACATCACAAATAGATTTGTTTTTAGTATTTTTTTATGCACGCAAATTATTTGTTTATCAATTTTATAATTGTAATATTTGGCCGGCATTTTTGGAAATCGATTAAATGCAGCTATTTTGGCCGATATTTCCGATGATAGTAAGCCTTCAATCAGCCATAATCGCCCTGCTGCTATGGCCAGGGATATCACCTAGAGTATGGTATCAAATCCTAAATCATGAAGCCACAACCAGATTAGCCAAGCAAGCTATAGTACTCTTCCCGCCGCTCCTGGGGTATTCGTTCATCGAGTTCTTTACGACGCTGCACCAACTGATAGGATACGATTGTGATAATTGTTTGGATGACATAAACGTGATAATGGAGTGCAAAATGGAGCACTACAGGCTTCAGAGAGATTTTTATGTCTATGCTATGTTTTTTATGTTTTGCTTTATCATTTGGAAATTAATCGAGATGTTACTTACTACCGCAAAACTAATGAGAAATTGTGATATCTGCAGATGTATTTCTGAGAACGTTCCGGAATTGCCAAGTTGTAAGCATATAGAATAAAAACATGGTACGTAAGCTTTGTGTTTTTTTATATAGATTTAAGAAAATTCATAGAATCAATTGTGAAGTCCTAGCCTACATTATCACTGAAGAAGAAACAGGAACACAGATTCGAACTGCCGCCCTTGGCCTGGAATAGGTATTACTTCGTTCCATCTACGAAAAATATCTATGCATCTGAAAGCTTACCTGTATCCTCACAAGGCTAGTCAGACATCTCACCAAAAGCCTAAGGTCTACCCAGTTCAGAGTTTTAACGCTCCTTTAGTGACAGGGTCTCATTAGCTATTTAGCCTGCCTAAGAGCTCTGACCTTCCTCAATATTTTCTTTAACCGAGTCCTCTTTCGAGGCCATAAAATAGCACAGAATGGTTTGGATCCCTGTATCAGCGCCTCAGACCGCTCTCTCGTGAGCTTGTCGCAGTTCCATTGTCATTAATACCTAGTTCCCGCGGACTTAGCAGGTTTTCCCTAGCCATGCTCTGGAGTACGGCAAAGCGCCGTGCAACTATTTTGGAGGCAAATTTCTACGATGAATTGTCCGAAATTTTTTTGGTGAACCGTTCTTAAGCTTGAGCCCAGCGCAGGTCGCAAAGGCAAGTTTTTGTCTTTTTTTTATATGAAAGCTTGGGAGTACCCCTTATACTACCAGTTCATCAACATGTCGTGCGGAACAGCAGTGCCGAGGTTGCCATATGTGCAGAGTGTGCAACTGCACAGGCCCCCGCGTGTTAAGCGTCTCGCAAGCGAATAAATATTTTTGCAGTGGCCCCTTTGCTGAAAGTCGAGTCGTGACTCGTGACAAGTCGTTTGAGTTGGAGAAAGATACGTTTCAGTCGAATTACGACTTTCAGCACAGGGCGCTAAACTCAACTTAGCACTTCCATTCTAGGCGTCTGTGCTGGAAATCGTAATTCGACTAAAACGTCAATTTCTTCAACTCAAACGACTTGTCGTGTCGTAACGACTTTCAGCACAGGGGCCAGTGTGAGCCACCCAAATCAGCATATAGACCACACGACACGAAATCGCACAACACTTATCGCTATTAAAAATAAATTCATTTCTGCACAGCGACGCACAAAACACAAGACACATCCACAACGGATAACACAGAGCGAGCTCGAACCGATAACAAAAGAAGAGATTTAAAAGGCCCATTCTCCCATTGCGCCTGAATATATTTCTCTTCTCTTTCATTCTTGGTTCGCGATTGGTTGAGTGCACTGGCCCATTATGTCTGATGACCGATTTTGTCTAGGCGTGGTGCGGTCAAATTGGATGTACATCGAAGTGCGGATGTACAAGCAAAACTATCGATTGTGAGCTGGTCGGCCGATCAAAACTCGTTGCGCCCACGGGTTTGATGAAAATCTGGATGTACATCCAATTTGACCGTGTATGGCGGCCTTTACATTATGATCGCTTTACGCGCCTTGAGCACAATCCCAGCTGGAGTCGCTACCGCGAAGCAAAGCTTCTACAAATTGAAATTTATAAAATCATGTTTGCGGAACAACATGTCTGATCACCGATTGTTCAATTTGGCTACCATTTCAATCGAGGGCGATTGTCTAGCCCACATGACATAGGAGGACATAGGGAGTCGTTTCGCTTCCATGAGCGCCAGAAAAGTTGATCTGCTCGCATAAATTTTCGCCGTCTGAAAATCGATAACTAAACATTATATAGGGCCCATTTTCTTTAGCTCTGTCGTAGGATTGGACCTCTATGAAGGAAACTGACCGAGCGAACAAACTTTTCTACTCTGTGGCCTCGAGAAATTTTTTCACAGGGCCTCCAATGACCGCGGCACTGGGGAACATTCGCTGTGGTAATAGCGATAAAGTATAGAGAGGGCTGCTACATTTCTACGGTGGCTTAAGGTGTCTATGGAGGCGCAAAAGAGGGTACTATTTTGCACCTTGTCGATTTAAGCCAAGGTGGTTGTATTCAAGTCAGGGCCGAATGTAGGATTTGTAGATTACAGCCAAGGTGGCTGGTTGGAGTAGGAAATTGCATCTCTTGAGAAATCCAAGACAGTGGGAAGCCTTTTTGGCGATTTGGAATATGTAATCATTCCATCGCAGTTCCTCCGTTAAAGTTAACCCTAAGATGTTGAGAGTTGAGTCAGCCGTTAGATCCTCTTTATCCACTGAGATAGGAGGAAGGTCGGTACAATTTTTGTTGGAGATCAGACAGTACTTCGTTTTCATGGCGTTAAATTCCAAGCGATTCATTTTGCCCCAATCAATATTCGATTTGATATCCTGGTTGATCGAAGTGGATATCATTTGACGGTGGTAAAGACAAGGTCTGGCACGTGCTTGTCTCATATTGTCGAAGGAGTAAGAGAAATCCAAAGTACCGTCATCGGCGAATCAGTGAAGTCGGTTGGAGGGAATTGAGCGCAGATCATTAAAGAAGATTAGGAAAAGTATGGGTGACAGAAGACGGCCAGCAGCCAGTATTATAAGGCATTCACACCACCACCAATACTACCTTGATTGAACGGCCTGAGAGAAAGCTCTTAATACAGTTTCTTAGGGCTAAGTTTATACCAATAGCTTGGAGTTTGGTCAACAGAGCATGGTGCCATGCTCTGTCTAAAGCCTTTGAGATATCTAGAGCAACCAGACCAGGCTCACCAAAACTGTGTATGATAAGCAAAGTGGGTGATAGAACTGAATCTTGGGGTACACCGGCTGAGAAGGTGTCAGATTTTAATACAAATACATTCTATTCTTGACTGCTTTTCCATTGATGTCAAACGAGAATATGTATAGCACGAACACGTTTTTCCACACCTTAGTTTAAGATTTTTGTTGTTGTACCATCGGAACCTGCAGTTCCCTAATTTCTCTATGGCATTTACCTATAGCTTCAAATATTTCCGGTTATTAATTTTCCCCGTTTTTATTACTTCAGTTGTCTATTTCACCCTGCATTAGGGGTATGTTTTGTGTGAAGAAGAATCGATAGTACTTCGCCTATACCTCAAGTGTGCCATCTTCCTCCTAACCATAGTACCATGTTCCGTTCTTACCATGGTTCAGGTGGATCTGCTTTGTACCTTTTTTATCAGATTTATTTCTTGCAGAAACTCTAGCAATCTATAGAGTCCACCATAATACCTGGAAGGATATCTTAACTATAAAATTCTTCTGTTACAATTATTAAGAAACCCCTTTTCAGTAGACAAGCGCATAATAAAAAATGTGAATACTTCCAAAACGAGCTTAAAACAAAATTGATTCAAAATATTAAACAAGATCCACAACGTTCGAAACCGACCCCATACCCAATGAAATAGGGTTCCGCCTTGTATGCATATTCAAGAAGCTCGCCCCATAGAGGAGCAAATACACACATACGAAAACAAATGAAGGAGATTTGTCGCTTGGTTGAAGCACAACCCTTTGTGGCGCAAAATTAATCCGTGGCATAGCACCCTTTATATGGTAAAACCATTCTACTAATTGGGTTAAATGAGTAAAGCCACACAATTTCATGGTTGATAATCTAAGACTTTTGGGGGTAAGAAAGTGGTTTCAGCTGGAACCAGGCATAGGGTATACACAGGCGCCACCCGCCCTCGTTCCGTGGATAGCATCAGGTACGGGACGGTATGGAATATTATTATTGTTTGCATAGGATTACGTCCATGACCTCCTCCTTTGTAGAGCTGGCAAATATTGGCCCTAGACCACCCCTACTCGTGGCGCTCGCGAAAGTATCGTAAGGTCGTTTCTAATTTAAACTTTTTTAATTTATTGCAAGCAACTAGGACTAACTTGGATCGGCCGTGGGCAGGGAAGTGTCATTTGCGATGCCCACCGGAGCCCGACAAACTCTCTCTACGTAAAGTTCGTTTTGTTTCCTGTTAAGTGACGTAAAGTCGATACAATAAATCTCACCTGCAAGGATCCGGGTGATAAATCAATTTCAGTTAGAGAGGCAGACAAGTTAAGTTGTCTTAAGCTCTAGGCAGAGGTATTTAGGAATTCATAACATTTGCTTAGAATCATTTAATTAATTCCATAACGTTCCAATATTAATTAATGTAACCTGTTAAGCCCCGGCCCGGCAGCGGCGGGGAGGCGGCGCTCCGGGCTGCTCTGATTGTGCATTCGAACGTAATTCAACCGAAGTAAACAGGACTAATGTAATTTGCAGATGAATGCGCTCAGACGGCCCTCGCTCCTGCCGCACTAATGAGGGCTTAGAGCGGTTGCAAATTAATATGTCGGTTGTCGAAAATAGATTTTCTAAATTGTGTTACATACAGTGATGGTTTAATTATTTGCACGATTTCTGTTTGACGCTGGATTCGTATTGGAGCTGTTCTTGGTTTATCTTATATAATATGGCATGAATGTTACTGCATATTTGGAAACCGCTGGTGGTTGGGGATTACGTATTCTGTGAAGGGTAGCTTGTGGATTTATTGTTATGCAAAAGGATAAACAGGTTCTTAACTTATAAACAGCTTTGAAATATCGTTTTGGTTGCGTTGGACAATCGTCTTGACTGTGTTGGACAAAAAACCTTGAAGGTTATTATATATACTCTTGATCTTTGAAAGTGATCTAGCTAGTTTGAGTTTGTGGATAATAGCTACCGAAAAGCGGGCTCTCTTTTTCGCGACTGCTCTCAGCTCTGACCAGGATCTCCCAGATGTTACGGCCTCTGCTAGTAGGGTTCTCCTCCACGTTGTTCTAGCTCTTCCGACTCGACGGGATCTTTGCGGATTCCAGTCAAGGGCTTGGTTGGCTAGATTCTCGTTTCCGCATCGCAAGGTATGACCAACCCAATTCCATTTCCTTCGCCTGATTTGGTCGTCGTCGAAGATCCGTCTTGGCCAGCATGGCGCCATAGCTCTTCATTTGAAATTCTATCTTGCCAGCGGATTTCTAGGATACGACGCAAGCAGCTGTTGATGAAGACTTGTAGACTGTGATGAATTGGGTGACTCCATGTTTCGCAACCGTACAAAAGAACTGCCTTAACGGTGTAGTTGAGCAACCGTAATTAGATGTTATTTGAGATCTGCGTTGATCCCCTGATTGACGTCTTCTTCTGCCCCACCATTTTCGGTAATAATTCTACTGAGGTAGCAGAATCTATCTACCAGTTCCACGTCACGGTTATTCAGCGCTGTCCTTTCAATGACGTTTGCATTAATCCGCATTTCTTTTTCCAAGTAAAAATACAAGATGGCCTTACAACGGATGAACACTGTCCGCTTGGGAGCACATACGGGCTCACGACGGCCAAAGTTTACCAAAAGTTTAACCAAGAACTGACCTGTTCACACGGGCAAACGAACCGAATTTGAACTAAAAAAAGAAACTGCACCAAATATTTTGTTGAATGTGCTTTATGGGAGCTTGATCATTTTCGTTATGTACAGTCGTCTTTTGGATTTTTATACTTAAAGACTATCGATGCACAAGAGGAACAAACTCGCCACTCGTCGGTTTGTTTTCGGGAAGTGGTGCGTACTGGTCTGTGATATTTATTTTAGTGGAAACTTTTGTTATTTAACCGCTCGAACAATAAGCATAATTGATAAATAATAAAACATTTAATGGCAACTATATGACCGCAGCATGAGTCCCAACTTCTTGAGCCTGTCCGCGTAGGGCAGTAAGCTGCAAAAATCGCGCGGGTCGTGTAGGTTTCTCAGAGCGAGAAGGAGAAATATCGTCTATACTGAGTCCAAACTACCTCTACTTACCTGAAATATAAGGGTCCAGATCGGGCAGTCATGTTGAGCGAACAGAAAAGAGTTTTTGTAGCCCGAACGTTATTGAATTCTTGGGTTCTTCTCTTTATATAGTCTTGATCGACACGATCTAAGGCCTGGTCGTTGAGATAATAATCCTGCAGCTCTGTGTTTCTTTTCCGGGCGAAAATAATTACATGGCATTTGCTGATGTTTAGTTGTAATTTATTGATGGTACACCAGTCTTGCAACGCGTTTAGCTTTGTTTGAATGCAATTTACGTCGACCTGGGACCTTATGGCATTATAAATCTTGAGGTAGTTGGCATAGAAGAGATGTGGAATATTTTCTAGTATATCCGGCAGGTAGGTTAGGTTAGGTTAGATATGGCTGAGCTTTAGGTTCAAGCCCACACACTTAGGCCAGAAGGATAGGCCCATTGTGATGCCATAGTGATCCCACTTTAAACCTGATGTTAAAATGTCGTTTCTTCGTCAAAACCATCTCGAGGAAGTAATGAATCTTCTAAATTGCGGGATCCCAAACTTCGAGATATCCGCAAGGTTGCTTAGAAAGGGTTCACCAAATGTGGTTAACCTTATCCTGCTTAGGGCCGGGCAGTGACAGAGGAGATGTAGTACACTTTCCGCCTCGTACAGGTTCTTACAGCTTCTGCAGAAATCGTGGGTCTCAAGACCTAAACGGGTCGCATGCGTCCCTATCAGACAGTGTCCGGTCAACACTCCCACTAATACTGAGAGGTCTTGTCTCCCGAGGCTCAGTAATAAGGTGGTTAGCCTAATATCATAGGAGGGCCAGGTTAGTTTGGCCAAAATGCATTTATTAAGATCCCTCCAATGCTTTTTCGCTTGTGTGATTGTGTGTTGCTTGCATCGGAGTTTAAAGGAGGCCCAAGGCATACCAACTCTTTCCTTTTCTGGAAGGAGAGTAGCGGTCGTGCCTCTCCTAGCCAGTTCGTCAGCTTTACAATTTCCCTCTATATTTCGGTGACCGGGCACCCAGACGAGGAGGGTCCTGAACTGCTAAGCCATCTCGTTAAGAGATCTGCGACATTCAGAGGTAGTTCTAGAGCTGTTTGTGCAGGAGCGCAGGGCTTTCAGAGCTGCCTGACTATCTGAGAAGATGTAGACAGTCCGGTTCTTATCGCCTTTCTGGTTGATTTGCAGAACAGCTTCTTGTATGGCTAGAACCTCCGCTTGATATACACTGCAGTGATCGGGAAGTCGGAAGGAGACTTCAATCCCAAGTTCTGGGGAAAATACTCCTCCTCCCACTGGACCCTCGAGCTTAGAGCCATCAGTAAAAACGTTTATGGCACCCTGAAACCTGTGTGGTCTATTTATCCATTCACGACGTGAAGGGATGTGGACTCCGTAGTTCCTCGTGAAGGTAATTTCGGGAATGCAGAACTCGGTTTTTGTGGGGATAGTAACTGAGTTCAGTACCTTCGTGTGCTCTCCCCTGATTCCAGTCCAGAAACCGGATTCTTTTATTCTAAGGGCTGCGATGGTTGCGCTTTCCCTTGCCACAAGATTTAAAGGAGGGAGGTATAATATAACATTTAAGGCCTCTGTAGATCCGGCAGGTATGAGATTTATATATTGAATAACAGGGCTACCCCGAGGGACCCCGGAAGTTACTTCGATTTCTTTTAACAGAAATCCTGAAATCTGACAACCTGAGTTTTCTTGTCGAGATATGATTTAACCCATTCCAGGGCGGGACCTAATATTCCAAATTTTAGTAAATATGGTGACCAGCACGATCAAAGGCTTCGCTGAAGTCAGTATAGACCGTATCTATTTGATGACCCTTCTCCATAGCATATAGCAGATTGGAGGTTAGAATCATAAGGTTTGTTGTATTCGATAGTCCCTTTCTGAAACCATGTTGCTGTTCATTACGACAGGGGTTGGTTAGAGGAGCAATCTTATCGTAAACAAGTTTCTCGAGAAGTTTAGTAATTTTTGTTAAGATGGCAATACCCTGTAGATTTGCACCGAGTGCTTATTAGATGTTTTATGGATTGGAGTGAGATAGGATTTTTTCCATATCTTAGGGAACTTTCCTGTCGATAACGATTTGTTAAGATAAGTTGGAGGGGAACCAAAATTTGAACTGCTATTGCCCAGAATTGGTATACTGGTAGCAAATAAAGACAGCAGTTCCAAAAGAACGTATAATAAAGCGCCCTTACCAGATGTTGTTTACTTGTTTTCAAACACAAGCTTTGTTTACTTCTTGTGCATATCCGGCGTTGTGTCCTATATTGTGGAGGTGCTATCATTTAATAACTAAATGAATGAATACATACATTACTGGATTGCGGCGGCGCCCCCATGGACATGGCGCCCTCGGGTGGTCCCCCGGGTTCACCCACACCTAAAGCCGGTACTGCATTTGACAATCATTTCAGCGGTATTTTTAGTACAAAGAACATTAACGTCGGTGAAGTATTCCACTATTAATTTCATCCTCAAGTACGCCCTGAAGTAGCTAAAAAATTGTATATTATAGTATAGTATATTATGTTACTCATAATTGACTCGTAAAGAACTCTCCTAAAAAACCTAGTAAAAATTTGTATAAATTTCAACTAGACTGACTTTCGGATGTGATTAATGGTATAATTCTCACTTTGATAAAAAATTGTGATTCATTTGGATAAGTTTTTGCAAGTAAAGCACCCCAGAAGTTCTACGAGATCGAATAACGACTCAAACTTCAGCAGAAATATATCGATCAAAACGACACATTTTTGGGCCAATAAACTTCAACTATTGATTTTAATGTCGCTGTTCAAGTGCGAACAAATTTCTCCCAAAACGAGTCACTATTAGGTGCAAATTGATATGATGGTAGTTTACAAAGTTAAATTAGTCTGAAATCAATAAAAATCCTTTATGAATTCATTCACGAATGAAGCCTTAATAATTTAAAAGAGCCTTAATAAGCTCAACACCTTCTGATAATGGCGGCCACATAAGCTGTTAAGACGCTCGCACATCAACACTGTAAATAGTATTCAGGCACAAAAGTAAAATGCCTAGCATGTGACAATTTTGAAAGCCAGGCAGGAAAGACAACGTACATAAACATAAGGCTGCAGAAAATGTGTGTCCTCCCCTGAATCTAGAATCCAGGAACCAGGATCCAGGAACCAGGATCCGGGGGAGTCCTGAATGCCGCACGTTCATATGTCAACTTGAAAGTTTCCATATGTGCGGCCATAAACATGAGATGAGTAGTACACAGTGTGGTCGTTGCTCACGTATTAAAAATTTATTCGAACACTTTGTAAATTATTAACGAGCCCACAAAGTGTCCTGAACCTGTGATATATTTGCACAAAGTGGAGTGTACGTACTTTTTTTTTATATATATCCTTGGTACCTTGTGACCTTTTTCCGAGGTGTACGGGCGGTATGTGACCTGTTAATTTAAAAATACGATTTAGTCGTGCATTGGTTGTTTTCTGGGGGCTGGGGCGGGGGACTAAGGGTAAGTCGTCCTTTCTAGGAAAATTTAAGGGATTTTTACCTTGCAGAGAGGGGCTTAAGTTTGCGTATAAATTTAAATTTCCCAGCTCAAGGCAGAGAAGGAGATGTATTCTAGTCCTGCTTAGGAACTCAAATAATAAATACATTACGATTTTTTATTCTGACAGCGATATTTTTAAAATATTTATAAATTCTCATATAAGATTTTACTTTTTCTAATAAATCAACATTTTTCATGATATTTCCATAAGATACCATAAAACTGGCTGAAGGATAAATATCCTCCGCTTATACATATAGGGGTGTAAGCAGAAAAATAATATACACACATCTATATACACATTCAAAATTTATATTATCAAGGCAAAAGTCTTTTGTGCAGGGCCAAGACATTTATTAGATAGAAAAAGGCACAAGCCCCCCGTAGATTTGCTCAAAGACAAATCGAAGGTAGGAAATATAAAATCTTATGAATATTTTATCAAACAAACATAAATCTCTCATGGGTGGCTGGATTCAAATCATATAAGTGTCTCCTCGATTCCGTGTATATTTTTATCGTATACATACCTATATATGGATATACCATCATCGAAGGTGGAGGAGCAGAATCGAATGGATTTGTGATAGCAATTTAACCCCCACAACACAATTCCTGTGAACAGTATGTTTTAGATGAAAGGAAACAATCATAAGGTTTAAATTTTATTATGATTTACTTGAATTGAGACAACTTCATATCTTTTAACTGCTTACTCAACCAAGATTGAATATGATAAATATTTTTGGTGGATTAAGTTAGAAAATCGCTTTTTACGGGGTGGGCGGCGCGCGGCAGAATGAAGGGAAAACGTGATAATGTTGCTTGTATGTATTATAATAGAAGGGGTTTCCGATTTCCCTCATATTTCTTTATCGGGGATTTTTTCCCAGTTTATACTCTCATAAAGAAATCTGTCTTAAATTATAAAAGATTACCCTTTTACTGAGGCATGAGTTTAGTTGAAGGGTTTTTGTGATGGAGTATGTAATTTTAAAGGGTTTGATCAATTTGTTTGTAAATAATCCTATATGCCATGCTTCGTGTATGATAATAATTTGTAGCAATAATAAATCTGAGATAGGATTACAAAATATCTTTTTATGCCTACTGGAATACAATTACCTTCAAATTATATCCGAATTCGTGGATTATAGTTTTTAGACAGGTAAAAGTAATGGTTATTTAATTCCTGTATCATTCTGCATCAATCAAGCCGGATTGACAAACAGCGGCTATCTCTCTAACTTATCTTTCTACCATGGCTAACTGTCATACTACCATGGCGGGTCACCAGTTATATGCAAGCTATGCTCTTCGAAAATTGTCCGAGATGGCATTTCTGGTGATGGTGTTTGTAGTGGCTTTTTTTCATTTCACCTGCCTCAATTATCAAGTCAGTTGCAATTCGTCGGTCCATAGAGAGTATACTTGTAGCGAATGCTCTGACATTAGACCCTGCCATATCCTGAAACTGACGAAAGATATCTCCGATGTGTTTCTCGTTGGTCAGGAAAAAGTTATTATTCGTCTTAACTACGTTTACGGCAACATCTTTTATTTTCAGACGCTTGCCAATGACGTTCAGGCCATCAACGTCCGGCTTGACTCTTTGTCGGAAACCCTGGCTTCTGTTGCGGGTAGCTCGGGTTCCTTGGTGGACAAATTTCAGGAAAATTCTTCCCTGGTGGCAAAGGCTTTAGACTCGATTGATGATATTCACTCGGGGATCCAAAATCCTGTCGCCACCTTTTCCTGTACCCAGTGACGGATTAACCCTTAATCAAATTAAGCAATTGCCTAGGGCATCACGTCTGCGGGGGCACCAGAAGAAGCACAAAAAAATCCGCACGTCTCACTCTCACGTCACCAAAAACCACACCAAAAAAAGTTTCTAGGACTAATTTGAAAATTCGCGCGTTTTAAGTTGACATAGAGTCCGACCTAGAGTTATAACCCCGCTCCCGCTTGCCCATTCACTGCTTGCTAGTACATTCGGCAATTCGAATGCACCGGAATTCTAGTCACAGAGATTGTCTATTAACATATTGAACATGCAGGCAAGGCTTAAACTGGTGACATCCAAGCGTACATGCGTTGCATTCGTTGACAGATAATAAAGAAGTGTGTGTATTTAAATGCGACCTGACGGAATATTCCGTGAATGGATTGCATGCCACGCAAAGGTCGGGCTACTTTCAACTTTTTCTGCAGTGCCGCATTCGACATAGCAGACACAAGTATGCACAACAAACACATGCACCTTGTATGCACTCGTTACTTAGATTTTCGGGCTATCTGTGAAAGCCGGGACGGAAAACAACCATGCCATTATGTGTCAGAGGAAATTCACCGCATATCATGGAACCGCTGAATGCAATGCATGTACGCTT
>CATLJY010000372.1:0-67842 GCA_949987705.1 Thereva unica | reverse complement strand
AAAAGTGATTCACTTATTAAAAACAAGATAAATCCACTCTAAAACCCGTGATGTTACATAATGCTTAAAACAATTTTACAAAAAATAGTTTTTAAATCATCCCTCGGTCGTGGTCCACCGTTAAACTACTATTATAATTGGTTCGTGGCGCATGACACAGCGTAGTGGCCCCAATGGCCATGGAGTTAAAGCTGGAAAAACATAATTGCATTGCATTGTATTGCTTGGGTGGGTATCAAGTGCATTTCATACAATGCAGTGCCGTTTTTATAAGACAGCAGTCTTTGAAATACTACTTTCTTCAATACAGCGTTGCCTACTCTTGCCTCCAGAGACCACTAGATTCGACTTTTAAAACTACCAGTTAACCACTAAAATGTTTTCCTCTCGTCAGTAACTAGATATTCCACTAACCCCCTATTCTAAAATTGAGACCAGTCATACTCATAAGTCACAAGCTTTAGCGACTCGGGCTTGCTTTTTATAAACTTCTTATTGTGGTTTTTATGTCGATGTTGACAGAAGTTACGTATAAACAACTTCAAAATAAATACCTTTAGAATACAGGGGTATATCTAAAGTTCCTCAAACTTAATGTTAGATAGACGCTGTTGCTGTTCCCAACTAATTCAAAAAACAAAATGATAATCACTGCACTAAATTGCTATAAAATAATAGATTTTAATAATAGAATCAGCATTATTGCTTTGACAAATTACCATTATAACCTGGCTTCATTGACCGAACTGCCTAAGTACGAGTAAATTAGTGAACTGAACTTGAAAATAGCCTCAATTCGCATACAATTTCCATTTATTCAACTGAGGATAATGGTGGATCCACACTACGCGAACTCAGCTCTTACGCGCTTTTGCCTATTTTTCATAAAGAGTTTTGTGATTGTTTTACTACCTTTTTAATGTCAAGGTTAGTGCGGCAAAACTGCGCGGACAATAGTCTGGAATTAGAAAGGTGCATTGTACGTTCACACAATACGGGCTTTACAAAAGCGCGTACACGGCCTTTCAAATGAAAATTGGTTTTTTGTGAATATAGATTAATTAATATTCATTTTTAAAAAGCTCATAAATTATTTGTTTTCAGATTAGTTCTTACTTTAGGATCCAACATAAATCTAATAATTCTAGATATTACTCTCAACTCCCGATTCAGAAAATTTCCCCCCCTGTTCTAAAATTGTGACCAGTCATAAGTCACAAGGTTTGGGGGCTCACGGTTACATCTTATGAAATTCTTATTTTGGTTTTTATGTCAATGCTAAGAAAAGTTACGTTTATTTCATTCCTACTTCGCTTCTAAGTTACTTTTGATTTAGTAAAGGTTTTCTATTATGATTGTGTTGTGACTTATAGCTGCTCTTAGAATACGGGGGTAAAAGTACGTCCGTGCTCTTTTCAAACGCCTTACGGCCAAAAGCACGTGGAATCTAAGTTTATGTAGTGAGGACGGTCCTTAAAACAGACCTCAGTTCGCCCAACTGGACTCGAACTAAAGTTATATGTTAAAGCGAGTCACTCTTGATGTGTCTTTAAGCTACAGAACTTCATACGAAAAATTGGTGGTATTTTTGGTTTCATTACACTTTGGCAAAAAACTTTTGTTTTTTATTTAAGTGAATCATTAGGTCAGTGGTAATTGATGTCTTATTATGGTTTAGTGAATGGCCAATACTAATTTTGTATACTTGTACACTTTCCTATTATGTACCACCAAAAAAAAACCTACTAACCCTCTAGATTTTTTCCTCACTAACGGCAACTATAAACTACCAGTTCTAGTGGCAAAACCACTAAGTTGGCAATGCTGCTTCGGAAATAACTTGCACGCTCGTAACGCAATGCAAAACTTATTACCAGCTTTAGACAAAGAGTATAATCTCTTACGGAAGAAAAGGCAAAAAGTCAGGAGCTAAGTTTATTTGATATATACGTAACATATAACGCGGAATACAACCAGAAATAAATAGTTAAGTCGTTGAGTTTTAAATTCAAATCCAACTCAACTCGGCTCCAATAGAAACTCAATATATGATATGAGGTTTGTTCCAGTACTTTTCCTGCAAAAACTTGTCGGGCAAAAACTTACTTGAATGGTGGGGATAATTTTGTCAAAATCCAGAAAAGAAACAGTTTTTGGGTAATTTCCTGCAAATCAAGAAGAAAATAACATAAATGTCGATTGTCTATGTGTATGCCGCTTGTCAAGATATCCACATACATACAAAAAATTGTCAATTGACAACTTGCAAGAAATCGCAGGACCGAAAACTTCCGGCTAATTCCTGCACGAAGGGAAGTGAAAATTTCCCCGCTTTTTCTGTCATGAGACAAATTGGGCGAATTCTTGCTCCCGCCGGATCCCACATTCGAGTTCTGGAACAAAGCTATGTACAACCTTAAATGCGCAGTACAAATGTACTTTTTGGCGCGCTTCTATCTCCATGGTAACCGCAGGTGTATACATACATATATTAAACTGGTAGCCAAAGAGCCGGCACACGTGGGTCTGGATCCTATGATTTGTCGCTAATTTGTTGCTAATTGTGACGTCAAAAATAATTTTGTCGCTCATCTCATTGATTAAATAATGATGAAAACCGCCATCATGATGTCAAGCTGGCTAGCCACACAGCGATCTTTCGAACTGAACACGATAAAAAACAGCATTGAGGATAACGTAATGCCGATTTTGTCACCGGTTTTTGGAGGAGCCGGAACACGATTATTATCGATCAGCCTATCAAGGTGGCTAGGTAACATGCATTGTGCATACCTCCCATTTAAAAGTTCTAAATACCTATGTAGGTAGTCTATACTTAAAAATTGAAGAAAAAAAAAAATAGTTTTGTTATTTATCATCTGTCAGTCGGTAATTAATGGTGGTTTAAAATCTGGCCCACCCCAGCAAAAATTCATTGCTACGCCCATGATTGTGAGCTGCGCTAGGCTCAACCTTGACAAAGGTCTGAAAGGCACCAACATTAAAATCTTTTCTGACAGCCAAGCTGCCATCAAGGCACTCTCAACGTGGAAGTTTTCTTCCAAAATAGTTGCAGGGTGTCCAGAGCCTGACCAGAAGAAATGAGGTCTCGCTCTGCTGGGTTGCCGAACACCGGGGTATCGAAGGCAATGGGGCTACAGACAGCCTAGCGAGGTAGGGGTCTGAGATGTTGGCCCAGGTACCCAGAACCCTCTGTCTGTCGCTTATATAGGAGTGGATTAAGGGACTTAACCTAGCTTATTGGGAATCAACCCAAGGTCTTAGACAGGCTAAAGATCTTATAAGACCCTTTGCTTTCAGGGGTATTATCACCTTAAACAGAGCGGACCTAAGGCTGCTGGTGGGTTATCTGACTGGCCATGTAGCAGGCCCGCCGTGTAAAACAGACAATGGCGCCCCTCCCTTATGTTGTTTTTTCTGAAAGTGTGGTTACTTATAGGAGTGTTGGGGGGCCTCGGTAGTCTAGGGGTAAGGCGCCTGACTGCTATCCCAGAGGTCCCGGTTCGAATCCTGGCGCAGCCCCACGGCCCTTCGCCTTTCCAACTTTCCCACCTACATAACTTTCCTTCTTTCTTCTTCCCTCTTTACATTCCTGATTCCTCCATAGCCTTCCCTAGCCCTTTCCCGCTCCACCAAGCGTATGTCATCGGTTGGTTGATGAGATTCAACTCGTTTCAGGAGACATAACAATCCAGCGAGTTTTTCTCGATGCCCCGATGTCAGAGTCGCGAAATGGTTGGGAGTAGGTGGAATAAAAAATATCGCGGCTAGGTTGTGGCAGTTCCTTCCTTCACTTCTCTTTCTCTCTTCTATCTATCTTCCGACTAGAGCTGCTGTTCGACATTGCACTCTATACGAAAAAAATAGATTGTCGAAAACAGTAAAAAGGGGCTTTCCCTAAGCCTCTAGTCTATCACATAAAAAAAAAATAAAATAAAAGTACAACTTTTATAATTATCGCCCGACTAGAAGAAAACCCAACTAAGAAGAAAACCTAGCGCGCAGCATGAGTGAAAAAGCTGCGCTTTCAAGCAACCAGAGCGAATAGGAAACTCGTTTTCTTCTTTGTTGGCTTTTCCTCCACATGGAACGGAGAATTCTCTTTAAGACTATCCTAAGGTTCGATTGAAGGAGCATATTCCAAATTAAAAATTTGAATTTTGAATACTAGTGGAGTCAGACAAGCATAAAATTTTAGTGAAAAAGGAATTGTTCCCAGTCTCAATTTTTTTTTGTAACTTGTTGGTTACCTCGAATACCACATATACGAAAGGGACATTTTGTACCTCTAGCAACTGCCGCTATGTAACTTATCGGCCATAACTGAACTGAAAAATCCATAAAAGTTCATTGAAAACAAAAATATTGCAGTTTTTTCAGTTTATATTAACTTCCCAGTTTATAGGGAAGTTATTGTAATCGGTCCGAAACTCGAAATCATAATTTTCAACATATTTTCATTTTTCAAAGTCCCAATAGCATTTTAAACAAAAATTTGAGAAGAAGTACCCAGCGCTTCCACACGGAGGTTAATGCGCTTCTTTGAAAGCATGGGGTGCTTGCCAGTTCCATTCCCCTTCATTGCAATTTTATATGGGGATGTCATCAGAAAGATGCGATTCGCCTTTCTTTTCTTAAACGCGCTTCTGAAGCTTGTTAAATAGATGCAGCGGAAAGCACTTGCGATTATTGTTCTCTCTGGATATGCGAACTTATATAGGGATGTTATGGATATGTAATTTCGGATCTGGATATGGATACGGATAAATGAATAATATTATTCCGGTTTCGGATACGGTTACGGATATGAAATTATTTCGGATTATCTGACAGATCCGGATAGTTTCAGTTACGGACATTCGTAATATTCGGATATTTTAAGGAATTGAAAAAGCTAAATACAAATAGGTAATGATTTGACTTTATTTCTAGGTTAACATTTGGTCTAACAATCACTGGGCGGGTATGTCGGCTCGGTCGGTGTAAAACATGTCATAGCGTGTCTCATTTAGACTCTGTCCCTATCCGAAATTATTCGAAACTTTTATATCGGTTTCGGTTACGGTTTCGGATAGATTTTTATTTCGGATATCAGATAGTTTCGGTTACGGTTACGCAGCTCCATAACATCCCTGCTTATAAGCTTTTTAATTGAAAAAGAAAAGGAAAAGAGCTAAAGGGTGAGTAAATATTTCATTAAGTTATGTTCCTTCACTAATCACTACTCATCACTTGCGCAGACCGACGAAAACTGAAATATCAAAGCAAGTCCTCAGCGAATTGTCATGTATCTGCAAAGTTCGCAGTTTGCACCAAATCTAATACTCTAGAAGCGCATCACTAAAGCTTCCAGTGGAAGCACTTACTTTATTTCCCACAGGGTATAGGTGTGGGTGTGTGCGTACTCCCAACGGGGAATTGAAGCGCTTTTGAACGGATTCTGAAGCGCTGAAAAGGAATGCCTGCCAACGCGCTTCTTATTCATATCCCATTTCCCTTCCTTTTAACACAGGCATGTCATCAGAGCGAAGCGCCTATATTTTGGTGTTGAAGAAGCGCAATCGAAGCTGGGAAACTGAAGCTCTTGGGAAGCTCCTGGAGCTTTTGTTTTCACCAAAAATAGTATTTCACAATGGACGTGATTTTTATAAAAACCACAAATTTCCCAAATAAGGCGAATAAAAAAGAACTTGAGGAAAACAAAGCAAAAAATGAGAGTATAGAGGGTGTGCTTCCAAAGAGCTTCCATAAGATATGAATTGGAACCGCTGTATTCTTGTTTCTTTTGGCAGCGCTTGATAAATTTTTCGCTGGGCTTGGTCAATTTTTCCTGCGTGAGATAGGGAGAACTCAAAAAACCGGCTTCGTTGAGGTGTGTGAGGTATTAATCGAAATATGATCTGAAAAGATTTCCATAAAATTCGGTTCAGCTGTTTTTTTGTTAAAAACGACTATGTGATTTTTGTACCTGCACGATTACGCAAGAACCAACAATGATACGGACTACGTTACATGATATTGGTACTTTTTTTTTTTTTTTTTTTTTTATGTGACAGTGCTAAGCTCAGGAGTCACCCTTTGTACTACCAGTCCGTCATGTCATTTGTCACGTCATGGTGCAATGTCTAGCAGTAAGCTTAGTACGGGGAGGGGAGGGGGGTATAGGTTAAGGGTTAAAAGGAACGGGGGGGTATTGAAGAAGGTGGTGATGAACCCTGCGTTTGAACTCTTGGATGTTGTAGGAGCTCGGAAATACTGACTGCGAGAGACTATTCCACAGTCGAGTTGTTCTATAACAAACGAATTCATATCTTGTTGAGTGCGTGAAAAGGGGAGTTGCAGGTGAAGGGAATGAGACGAGTGGGCTAATCTGGTGTTGCGGTTGTAAGATTGCCGTGGAGGCAGGAGAGCGTTTAACTCGGAGGAACAGTCATTATGATAGTAGCGATAAAATTTTGTCAGTGCTGCTACATTCCTACGGTGGCTGAGGGGGTCGATGGTGGAGCCAGCGGTGTCGTCATCAATTAATTTAAGGGCCTTTTTTTGGACCTTATCTAACCATGCCAAGGTGGTTATTGGAGCGCCGCCCCAAACGAGGGAGTTATATTCGAGAAGAGGACGTATGTAGGATTTATAAATAACAGCACGGGCCGATGGCTGGAGGAGGAACTTGCACCTCTTAAGAAATCCCAAGCACTGGGATGCTTTTTTGGCGATTTGGAATATGTGATCATTCCAACGAAGGTCTTTGGCTAATGTCACGCCTAAGATGTGTAGGGATGGGTCGGCCTTTAGTTCAACGTCATCCACTGTCAAGGATGGTGAGGTGTTGAACTTCTTTTTTGAGATAAGACAGTACTTGGTTTTAGAGGCGTTGAATTTGACACGATTCTTCTCTCCCCAATCTAGAATTAGTTTGATGTCTTTTTTAATAGAGTTGAACATTAGTTCACGATCATCAAGACAGGATCTGGCATGTGTCTGTCTTGTATCGAAGCTGTACGAGTAACGTAGAGTACCGTCGTCAGCGAAGCTGAGAAGCTGGGTTGGAGGGGATTGAAAGTAGGTCATTTATAAAGATGAGAAAAAGGGCCGGTGATAAAATTGACCCCTGAGGGACCCCCGCAGAGATGGGGTGAGATTCAGATTTGACGCCATCCAATAATACCTTAATTGAACGGCCGGAAAGGAAACTCTCAACCCACTTATACAGAAGTGAGTCAATTCCAATAGCTTGGAGTTTAGCTAACAAGGCTGAGTGCCATACTCTATCAAAAGCCTTGGAGATATCCAAAGCAACCAAACTAGATTCGCCAGATCCATGCAAACTTCGGCTGAGGTGTTCTGTAAGGCAAACTAAAAGATCACCAGTGGATCTTTTTTGACGGAAGCCGTATTGTTTGTCGCTGATAAGTTGGTTGGATTCTAGATATCCCATAAGCTTTTTGTTAATTATCGTCTCCATGGTTTTGGAGAGAATAGAAGTAATTGCTATTGGGCGGTAGTTGGAGGGATCGCTGGAGTCACCTTTTTTCGGTATTGGCTGAACATGGGCAAGTTTCCAAGAGTCTGGGTAAACTCCGGAAGAGTATGATAGGGCAAAAAGTTTGCGCAGAGGTCTAGCCAAAGGTGAGGCGCATTGTTTTAAGACGATAGGGGGTATATTATCGGGTCCAGTCGATTTGTTTACATCGAGCTCCTTGAGGCACCTGTACACCTCGCGAGTCCTGAAGAAAACCCTGTCCATTAGATGAGCGCTGAGCTCAAGAACCGGGGTAGCATATCAGTTTGGGGTAAAGAAGAATTGGAAGCAAACACGATATCGCGCAAACCAAAATCGATATTGACTTGGTTGAGGTATTGATCGAAGCGTATTAACGAAAATATGATCTGAAAAGATTTCCATAAAATTTGATCGAGCCGTTTTTTTGTTTAAGCGACGTACGTGATTCTTATAGCTGTACGATATCGCGTAAACCAAAAATACCATCGGCTTCTTTGAAGTGCCGATCGAAGCATATTAACGAAAAGATCCTTTGAAAAAAATTTCATAATAATCGGCCAAGTCCTTTTTTGTTTAAATGAAAAGACTTCTATTCGGCTAAGGGTCACAAGCACCTTAAATTGATTAGTTTTTCTAATATCTAATATACTCCTTGGTCGCCTTTTTCTGGATTCAGCAGAGCGATAGCTTGCCAACAATACATTACTTGTCATCCCGGAATTTCCTGTAGATTCTGAAAGGTTTGGCTTTTTCGGTGAAGTTTGACAAGTCCTGTACATTGATTAATTTTGCTTATATCTCCTGAAATTGTTCAAACCCACAACCCAACTAGTTTTTTTTAGAGGTTATGTGTGCAGATAAAATTTTAATATTGTAACCGCCGATATCATAACGAACAGTCTCAATTTTTTTCGGGCCAACACATATCAAGATATACGCATCTATATTTAAAACGAAGGACCAAATAAATTTAACTTCTATTTTGGGAATTTAATTTTACATTCTTTGTCCCTATACTATATTATTTTCAGAGATCGATCCTTCTTAAGTGTTTTGAACGTTTTCGATTTATTGGTTTTTTTATAAGGACATCAATACCTGGAACTGCTACGGCATTATAAAAAGAATCTTGGTGCAAATGATGAAAATGAGTTTGATGACGAGATTGTTCTGTTTGCCGCCCCCCTGAAAGTGCCGCCTGCGTGCGGCGCATGCTCTGCATGCCCGCTCCCAGCGAGCCTGCCATGTAGGACTGCGGTATCACCACCAAAACCTAGGACTATCTCAAGAGATAGAATGCCGACTCTGCATGGAACGCGACGAGACTTCCAGACATATTCTTTGTGAATGTTCTGCTCTGATCTGGCTTAGAAGAAGAACGCTTATCAGAGAGTCCTGTCCTGCCCTGCTCAAGACTTTTCTTCGCCAATTACCTTCTTTTTCCGCTAGTGTTCACCATGTGGGTTGCCACCTCACTCATTAAAAAAACTTCTCTCAAAATATACATATAAACCACAATAAAAAGTTCATAAAAAGTGTAACAAGTGAAATGGAAAGTCAAATAGAAACTTTGTATGATCTCTATAAAATTTAGCAGGCATATAAAGAGTATCAAAGTGAAGAGCGTACATTAAGAAAACGAAAGCTTAACTTTTGTTTACTGCTTGTGCGGTTCTTACTGCACAGTGCTTCTCTAAATGACATTTCGAAATTTTTCGAAACTGACCAATTCACTTAAAATTTGGTCACTCTCATACATTCATATGCAATGGTACCTAACTTCACTTCACTTTCCATTTAGGGTAGGCCTTATGCCAAACCTTGCTGTCGGTCGAAAAATATATATAACAATAGAGCATCGTTTTCGCCTTACGAAAAACATGCAATTCGGAAGAGTAAGGTCTCCAAGTCTATTGGTTCACGACCGGTTTTACATTAATCAGAACTTGTGTATTTATGATTATTAGTAAGTATCCATGGAAAATGCAAAAACAAATAGTGAGAATAAAGTTTTTAAAGACATAAAATATATGTGATTATAATTGGCCCCTAATTGGATTTAAAACTGCTTTCATATATTTCGATAACTTTTCATACTGAAACAAGTCCTAGAGTAATGCTGCGGGAGAAATGTATGTTTTTTGTGGACTTCAGAAATCAATTTAGATGCTGCTTCAGTTGAGTATACCAGTCAAACTAGTACGTACGCGACGAATGCGAAGTTAGAAGTTGACAATTTCACATATGTATTTGAAAAAAAAAAAAATGAGAATTCTACTAGTAAACAATACATTTTGCGCACATCATATACTGCTGAATTCTCAGCGTAGGCACTACGTGACAGCGAGTGTGGGTTTCATTGCTTATGGTTGCACGCATGATAAATTCTTTCGGAAGGAAAATAGTAAGAAACGTAATAGGCCCAATTGGCCAGGAAGGAACATGGAGGAACAGATATAACAACAAGCTAAACAAAACCTTCGATGATATAAATTTAATAACCCTCGAGACCCGCTGAGAAAGAACAGGCATGGAAGCACGTAAGTTGTTTCAATTTGATTGAGAGTTTTTCGTAATTTGGTAGTTCATGATTTGTTTCAATCCATTTGACAGTTGTTTAAATTTTTGATAGCATGGAATTTGAAACAAGATGGAGTATTATAGTTGAAACAAACAGTTTGTAACGACATATATATGTACGTGCTCCACCCCAGCAAAGGCCTTCACTAACAGTATCGAAGGAGAAGCCAGGTTCCAGCACGGAAGTCGTTGCCAGCATCTTTTCCTTTTTTTTGTTTCGAATTCATTTTAACGCGTTTTAATTAACATTAAATTGAAACGAGTTTTACATAAACGAGAATCCATCTACAACCTGTCAATATTTAGTTAATTTCCAGTGTGTTTTTAAATAATGGCCTCGATTCCCGAATCCGGCGGAGCGGAAGTAATTGCGAATTTGACAATTTGTGATACCCTAATCCATGGAGCCTAGACACGGAGTTAAAACTCTTATGGGAAAAATAACCGGAAATGGATGGGTAGCAGAAACTAAACTTCTAGTTCACTTTTAGCCACAGATGTCGCCTAAAGCTGACGTGCCCCACATGAAGTTAGCCGAAATGGAGAAATGCGAAAAAAAATTCACTGGAAATTAATAAAAATTCATTGGAAAATCCATAAATTGGTTAAAAACAAAAATTGCAACGATATAAATCCCATTTAGAATCTGATTTTTCAAGTTAGGCGTAAAAATAAAATATCTTAATAGTTAACGAACTTGGCCATGAACCGGATGAATACAATCGGCCATGTTTTTTGAGGTACATGTGACTGTGGCGCCCTCACTCAATCAAACGAAAATTGACAACACGGAGTTTTAACTCCTTGTCTAGGCTCCCTGCCCTAATCCGCCGGCGCGGATTCAAATCCGCTGTTGCGGAATTGGATAACCGAAAAAATTCGAAGTGAAGACTCACGCGATTATGAGATACGGGATGTCGGATTTGCTTACGCAAATTTGCAATTTCAAATCCGCCGTCCAAATTCTTACAGGTTCTGTAGAAATCGTATGCCTCGAGACTTAAGCGGGCCGTATGCGCCCCTATCAGACAGTGCTCGGTCAGCACTCCAACTATTACTGAGATGTCTTGTCTCCCGAAGCATAGTAGTGAAGTGGTCCACCTGACATCGTAAGAGGGCCAAGTCATTTTGGCCGAGTTACAATTGTTAAGATCACCCCAAAACTTCTCTGCTTGTTGCATTGTTGTTGCACCCCAAAACTTCTGTGCTATTTGCATCGGAGTTTAAAGGTGGCGCAAGGCATACCAGGAAGGAGAGCGGCGGTCGTGCTTTTCCTAGCCAGTTCGTCAGCTTTACAGTTTCCTTCTATCTATCTGTGACAGGGCGAGGAGGGTCCTGAACTGCTGATCCACCTCGTTAAGAGATCAGGACCCTCAGAGCCGCCTGAGTATCTGAGAAGATGTAGACAGTTCGGTTCCTGTCGCCTTGCTGGTTGATTTGCAGAAAAGCCTCATATATACATATATGGCTAAAACTTCCGCTTGGTATACACTGCAGAGATCGGGCAGTTGGAAGGAGACTTAAATCCCAAGCTCAGATGAAAAGACTTCCAATTCTCCTCGACTCGACTTTCAAGCTTAGTAACCTCGGATATGCAAAAATCGGTGCAACCATCCTACGAAGAAAGAATCTCAAAATTGCTTCTACATTAAGGAATGCTGATTGAAAACTTCAAACTTGTTGATCACTTACTTCATTGTGAATCGATGGTGTACAGAACAACATGTGGTGTTCTGGGACATACGCTTCGATGAGATAGAACTATGTGCGAACGAAGCTAGTTGAGATATTAAAGCGCACCCTAAAAGTGCTGGCCTGCCGTTTGCTAAACACAGAACTGTAACCGTGCTGGTCAGGAACTTGGGAAAACAAGTATCCATAAGAATCAAGATATGGAACAGATCATTGACTCCCAGCTCGCGGAACCTGGGAGTGATGAACAACCAGAGGCTTAATTTTATAACACTTGGGCATGGCGGATAAAGCTTCTGCAATGTGTTTTTTTTATGTGGTAAATACAAGCTTAGGAATCACCCTTTGTACTACATGTCTGTCATGTCGTTCAAGTAATGGTCAGTGTCTAGTAGTAAGCTTGATTTGAAGGATAAAGGAGAAAGGATAGGTTAGGGGTCTGGAGGGTGCGTGAGTAGATGTCGATGAACCTTGCGTTTGAACTCTAAGATATTATATGAGTTCGGAAACACCGACTGCGGAAGAGAGTTCCACAATCGAGTTGTTCTATTTATAAACGAACTACTAAAACGTAATATGCGCGAAGAGGAGGGCTGTAGCGTATGGGGGTGAGCCGAGTTGGCTAGTCTTGTGTTGCGGGAAAAAATTTGCCGTGTAGGCAGGAGGTTTCTGATTTCAGTGGAACAGTCGCTATGGTAATAGCGGTAAAATTTGCTAAGGGCTGCTACATTCCTGCGGTGGCTTAAAGGGTCGATGGAGAAGCAAAGGGTGCTATCGCCAATGAGTTTGATGGCGCGGTTATGCACCTTGTCCAGCCAAGCCAAGGTGGTTTTTGGGGCACCCGCCCAGATATACGAGTTGTATTCAAGGCGGGGCCGAATGAAGGACTTGTAGATTGTAGCCAGAGCATTTGGCTGAAGAAGGAATTTGCATCTCTTGAGGAAACCCAGGCATTGGGAAGCTTGTTTGGCGATTTGGAATATGTGATTATTCCATCGCAGATCTGAAGATAAGGTTACGCCTAGGATGTTTAGAGATGGGTCAGCCATTACATTCTTATTGTCCACAGAGATAGAGGGACGGGTGGTGCAGGTTTTTGTAGAGATGAGACAGTACTTAGTTTTGGTTGCGTTGAATTCGACACGATTCTTGCGGCCCCAAGCAAGAATAAGTTCAATGTCCCCGTTAATAGAATTGGACATGAGTTCACGGTCTACGGGACAAGGTCTGGCACGTGCTTGTCCTATATTATCGAAGGTGTGGGAGTAACGCAGAGTACCGTCATCGGCAAAACTGTGAAGTGGGTTGGAGGGGATTGAGAGCAGGTCATTAATGAATATAAGAAAGAGGGCAGGCGAGAGAATCGAGCCTTGGGGAACGCCGGCCGAGATGGAATGAGGGTTGGATTCGACGCCATCCAACACTACCATGATTGAACGGCTGGAAAGAAAGCTCTCAATCCAGTTCCTTAGAACTGAGTCGATACCAATAGCTTGGAGTTTAAGATTCAAACGTATCGACGTTCACACGGAAGGGATTTATTAGAAAAATTAAAACACTTCCTTTTAAAACTTATTAATTTTTATTAATTAACTTTAAGTTTTATTAAAATAACTATAAAGATAACTACGTACGTAACCCTTGAACACGAAAAGTAGACTGAGCTTTAAAATAATAATGAATTACTTAGGGCGCAAACATTTTACAGTCACGTTGCAATGCAACGTGCTGGGAAGACCTCCGAAGAGATCACTTCCAAGTATTTAAAAAGTGTAACTTAATATGTCGCGACAATGGAGATGCAAGTGTAAGTCGAAATTGTTAACGCGAGCAAAATGAAGTGCAATGATAAGATTAAAAGGGTTTTTCTTGGAAGGTATAAAGATATTATTAACGGGCGCAACATAGTTGCGCGCGTTAATAAGAATTTTCTTTAAAAGATGTTATGACTAGGGCTTGTTTCAGCCGATTCTATAACTCCCCCACCGTTTGACGGAGGCTCCGACGTGGTTATCTTAATGGTGGTCTTTTTCTTACAACAAAATTTAAAAGTATATATTGTTACAACAATAAGTAAAAAAATTATTATGGTTTTTATTGGATAATTAATGAATTTTTCAATTTTATTCGTATATTTCGTATATTTTTTCTATTATTTTCAATATTTTCTAGATGCAATTTATCAAAAATTAGTTCAAAATTATTTGCTTTTTCTTTAATAAAAACATTATTATTCGGCAAAATTATATTTTCTTTGACTTCGATTTCGAAATTTTTATAAGTTATATTATTAATAATTATTTGGCATTTTTCAAACTTTATTAGGTTGGTACCTTCAATAATCGTTTCAAAATCATTACAATTATGGTTAATTTTAGTTTTCTTTAAATTTTTGGTTATTACAAGACCGCTTCTAATTTCTGTTACTACGGGTATTTTGAATATTTTAAAATTACAATAAGCTTCTTTATGCTTAAATATATTTAAGATGCATTGATCGTTAATTTCTTTCAAATTTTTCTTTAAATTTTGAGATACATTAGAACTATATATTAGTTTTTCTTCATCAATCAAAATTTCTTTTTCTTCTGCATCCAAAGTTTTATTTTGTTTGTTAGGCAAAGGTTCTATTAAAATTTTTGTTAGTGTTTTGGATTCGAACGTGGGTATCATTATTATAATAATAATTTCTTTTCCGAAAGTGGCTATATTAATTTTGATGTTTGCCAAAACGTCCATATCGGATATCATTGCAAATTCGTCGGCTGTCAATATATTTTTGGACAAGATTCCTAATCTACTAAGTAATATAGTCTGCTCTATGTCGTCGATGTGGTTTCTGAGTAAGGTAATGTCATAGTTGATTTGATAAAGATACTGCATGTAAGTTATTTGGTCTTCAATTAGTTCGACTCTGTTTTCTAAGTTGCTTGTTATATTATCTATGAAATGTTTAATTTGAAGTTGTTGGCTTATAATGTGATTGGTTATGTTTTGAGTTTGTTCAATTAAAACAGAATTAATTTTTACTTGCTTATTATTTTCTGCAATTAGCATTTTGTTGTTTTCCGTAAGGGCATTCAGCTTTTTGTTTATTTCAGCTTCGTCGTTGCTGTCCATTACACCTGTTAGAAGCTTTAAAAGATTTCCTGCACCGTTGATCAGTCCTCGTTTTTTTCTATTATGTGAATGGGGTAGAATGTTGTTGATTTTTGATTTTAGTGCTCTATAGTTGTGAAGAACTGTGTTCAATATTGGTCCTGTTAGGGTGTGTTTGGTTAATGGTGATTGTAAACTGTTCCATAAAACTTCCGTTGTTTCTTGGTACATTGTAATATTAATGACATGAATGATTTTTAAATAAGATGTTATAAGTTTAACATTTCCTAATTTTATATTTATGTAACCATTGTAATTGTTATTAAGGTCTTGTATATCCATCAGTTGGGCTATGGAGGTTGTTGAAAGAGTAGAGATGATTATGAGAGTTATTATGCAGTATTGGTGCATTGTGGATTTGGTCCTAAAAAAAAGAAAGGGAAGGGTGAGTGAAAATTTAAGAAGTTTGCTGTGTGTCGTTTTGACTACTTTGAGGTGGTGGGTCTGAAATAAGGTTTTTCATTTTGGATTTGTTTTTATTTAAATTATCGTTTGTTTTTAATTTACATCTAACATTTGATGAGTTTTGAAACTTCCTCTTCTTTTTGACATGGGTTTTGTAGTATTTATGACCAGTTTCCTTGTCTACTACATGGTCATTATCGAGTAATTCGGCATTAATTTTACGGAATTTCGAGTGGTTTTTTCCGCCTCTAATTTCTTTTATATAGTTAGGGCCAGGTTCTAGTTGTGAATCATTTCTATTTTGATTTATTTTATTAATTACTCCAGTTTTCTTTTCTAAAATTTTATCGTAGATTTTTTCGTATTCGTCTTCTTTTACTTTGCCTTGAATGAAATCGAGAGGTTTCTTATGGGTCGAAGAATGTATTGTGTTATTATAATAGCCGTTAATTAGAATGAGCTGCTCTTCAATGGGTAAGGTTTTCTTAGTATGTTTTAGTAATCTTAAATGCTCATTAATTGTGTTGTGGAGCCGTTCTATATCGGCGTTACTATTATGATTTGAATTGGATGTATAGTGGATTTGAATGTTTTTCTCGCCTAAGAATTTTTTCATTAAATTTGATTTCATTCCCAGTTCGTTGTCGGTTATTATTTTTTCAATAGGGCCATACGTACTAATATATTTCATAACTGCTTTTCTAAATTCTGATCCGCTTCGGTTTTCGATTTTAGTGATTAATGCAACTTTACTAAATTTGTCAATCATGGTTACGAATAAGGTTTTATTTATGGAATAAAATACGTCCATATGGAGGATTTGATTCGGTTTATTAGGTGTTTCGGATAACTGTAATGGTATTTTTAAGGGTTTTCTTTCATATTTTTCTAATATGCAGATTTCGCAATTATTAATAAATTCTGTTATTTTGTGTTTCAAATTTGGGTAATAGAATTCACTTTTGAATTCCTCATAAATTTCATTAATACCGCGGTGATTGTTTTCTAAATGTTTTGATTGGATAAGGTTTTCTAACTCTTTATCGTCGGTAATATTTTTAAGTAGGGTTGTACATCTTATGATTTTACAATCGGACATATGTTTTGCATAAACATTGTTAAGTTTTTCAAATATTTCGTCAGATGTAAAGATAGCGTTAGTCAATTTTGGACTGAAGTGATTTTTAATTATTAATATTAAAGTAGGTTCATCAGCAACCTTTAAAGAGATTGTTTTGCAAATATTCTTGAAGATTTTTTGTGTATTTATATTTAAAGAGCCAGATTTAATTTGTTTGATGATAATTTGGTTTTTATATAAATTTAGTGGGGTAACTGTAGTTACAATGGAGTGTTTTTCGCTTTTATCTGTATTTGAAACACCTTGGGGATTTTCAATAACTTCGTTTAAGTTTACATCGATCCTGCTAAGAAAATCGGCCACTCTGTTTTCTTGACCTTGTTTGTAAAATATTTCATAATCATATTCTTGGATTTGAAGACGCCAACGCATTAGTTTACTATTTGGTTCTTTAAGATTATTGAGCCACACGAGAGGCTTGTAATCGGTGAAGAGTGTTGTGTTATTCTTACTATATATTTAATAAAAGAACCGATCCGATTTAACAAACAAACATTTATTATCCGTAATACATATAGATACACTCTGAGCCTGTTGCTCGTATTAAGATGCTCTTTACACTGACTCCTACATCAAGTCCCAGTCGCTCATCCCCACTCATGTTAAAGTTCTACTCACAACATCTCCCCTTTTCTAGTTTATGAAATACATTTTACATAATATTTATCAAACATACATAATCTTTTAAGTACTCTGGTTTTTTGATAGTACGACCCGATTTAGTCACAATTACAGGAGTATAATTTTCTGTTACATTAATCTTAGGACTAGTTACAGGACTATTATTATTACATACATTATTCGGCTTCTTCAAATCCCTATTTACATTATCAGGACTATTCAGATATCTTTCTTGTAGGTCTTCTTCCTTTGGTATATCCAATTCAGGCTGTATTTCAACGAATTTAGTACCTTTAGTTAAATCTTTCCGATTACGGATTATAATAGTATTATCCTCTGTTTTAACTTTATATGACCTCGGATTTTGATGTTTCTCTACAATTATACCACTTCGATGAGGCAATGTTTTCTTCCCTTCTTCATGTATTTTAACTTTGTCACCTACATTTAATTCTTTTAGGGCTTTTGAACCTTTATCATAATACCTTTTTTGTTTCTTCTGACGTTCATATAAAACGTTGCCAATGCTAGTTGACTTAACTATGCCTTCCTTTACAGTTGGTATTATATTTCTGACTTTCCTGCCATACATTACTTCAGCTGGCGTAATGCCACTATTATCTATAGGTATATTTCTTAATTGTAATAGAGCCATTTCTTTATCTTTCCCTTCTTGAATAATTTTTTTCAAAATCTTTTTGAGAGTTTGTATATGTCTCTCCGCTAAGCCATTTGACTGATGATGTTTTGGAGTAGTTATCTCATGTTGAAAACCCCATTGCTCTGAAAATTTTTTAAATTTAAAATTAGTATATTGAGCACCTGAATCTGAATACAAAACTTTTGGCACTCCATACCGTGCAAAAAACTCTTTCAAAGCTTGGATGGTCGACTCTGCCGTTAGATCATTTAAATTTTGCATGTCAATCCATTTGCTATATGTATCTACTATCATTATATACTTTTTACCCATCAAATAGAAAATATCAGAAGCTACAATTTCCCACGGATATTTTGGTCTCGTTTTTTCCATCATCGGTTCTTTACTATTATCTCTTTGATAACTACAACAAATATCGCAATTACTCACCAGATCATCAATCTGCTTTGACATACTTGGCCAAAATACAGTTTTTCTAGCTAACATTTTACATTTTTCTTTACCAAAATGAGCATAATGTATCTTTTGAAGCATTTCTTTTCTCATCGATTTTGGTACCACTATACAATTATTTTTTAACAATAAACCATTACATTCTGAAAGTTCCTCTTTAAATGAAAAATATGGTTTTACATTTTCAGTCACTTTTAATTTGTTATCAGGCCATCCTTTTTTCACATAATTTATAATTTCTTGTAGCTCTTTATCTTTACTTGTTTCATTTTTCAACTCTTTCATTCTTACATCAGAAACACTGAAATGTTTTTCAATCATCATAACATATGCTTCAATCTTCTCTTCATCAGCTGACTCTGTACACTGTAGATAAGCTCTACTTAAATTATCAGCGAGCAATAGTTTTTTACCTGGTACATATTTAATATCAAAGTCAAAATTATGCAAACTAATTCTCATTCTATGTAACCTTGGAGGAATTTTATTCATTGGTTTTTTAAAAATTGAGGTTAGCGGTTTATGGTCAGTTTCTAACGTAAATTTTTGACCAAACAAATATTGATTGAATTTATGACAACCAAACACGATTGCTAGGCTCTCTTTTTCTATTTGACTATACATTTTTTCAGTCTCGGTTAAAGCGCGCGATCCATATGCCACTGGTCTTTCATCTTGTATTAATACACATCCAAGTCCCTCGCTTGAAGCATCTACACTTAATGTTATAGGTTTATTCATATCAAAATATGTTAGTACTGGAGAACTACATAATGCCTCTTTAAGCTTTGTAAATGACTTTTGTTGCGCCGTACCCCATACAAATGGAACATCTTTTTTAGTCAATTGTCTTAAACTATCAGTTAATTGTGCAGCATTTGGTAGAAACTTTGATACATAGTTTATAGTTCCTAAGAATGTTAATAATTCTTTCTTATTTTTTGGTTCTTGCATTTTTTCAATAGCTTCTACTTTATCTTTATCAATTTCAATTCCTTCTGACGACAGTATATGGCCCAAATATTTAACTTTATTCACTATAAAGGCACTTTTATCTACATTAAATTTAATACCATATTCCCTGGCTCTTTTAAAAACTATATCCATAATTTTTAATAATTGTTCTTTAGTCTCTGCCCAAATTAACATGTCATCTGCATATATCCCTACATTTTCAATATCTTCAAAAATTTGACTAAAGACTCTATAAAATACTTCAGGGCTAGAGCTTATACCATATGGCAATCTATTGAAATAATATCTCCCAAATGGAGTATTAAAAGTTGTTAACTCTTTACTATCTTTAGATAATTCTATTTGCCAAAATGCTTTATTTGCATCCAATTTTGTAAAGTATGTTGCTCTTTTAACCTTTGCAGCTATTTCATCAATTGTAGGAAGCTGTATATGCTCTCTTTTTATACATGAATTTAAGTACTGTGGATCTAAGCAAACCCTAATTGATCCATCTGTTTTACCAACAATTACTAACGAATTTACAAAATCAGTTGGTTTTTCAATTTTCGATATAATACCAGCAGTTTCCATTCTTTTTATTTCAACTTTTAATTTATGTCTCAATTTAAAAGGAACATGTCTACACGGCTCTACTTTACCTACACTACCTTCCTTTAATTCGATTTTATATTGAAAATCTTTTATTTTACCATAACCCTTAAATACATCTTCATATTTTTTTAAGATATTGTGTTCATTATTTATTGTGACTGCATCTATAGTTTTAACATATTTAATATCTTCTTCTTCATACACTCGTTTTATTAAATTAAACTCAATGGAACTTTTCAAACCTAATATTGGTACACTTTTACCATCAAAAATTTGAAACTCTACTTGTTTTTCTCTACTACCTATTTTGCAACTTAAAAATACTTTACCAATCGTTTTGATTTTTTCTTGATTATAATTTTTTAAGATTACATTAGATTTCAAATACTTTTTTATATTTAGTTTTTTACATGTGTCAATAGGTATTATATTACATTGTGCACCAGTGTCAATTTTAAAAGGCACTTCTTTCTTAAAATCTTTAATGTGAACATTTTGTATCCATTCATCTTGAGCATCAATCATATCTATACTAACCCAATTGACAAAAAATTCTTCATAGTCGCTACATTCATGCTTAGTACTTACATCAACAGCTTCTACCGAAAGTTTATTTTTATTTTTGCACATTTTTGCAAAATGTCCTATTCTACCACAACTTTTACATTCTTTTTTAAACGCTAGACAATTTTTGTACTGATGACTATATCCGCACCGCTGACACATTCTCTCTTGTTTTGAGTTATTCGCCTCTCTCGTTGTTGACGGTGGCTTCACTCTCTTCTGCTGACTTCTGCTCGTGTTGTTGCTTACTCTACTCTTGTAATTCTTGTCAGTGCTACTGCTCTGCTTGTTTATGCTGTCAATTTCTCTTAATATTTCAAATTTTCTCACTTGCTGCTCCGATAATTCAGCACTTTTACATATTTTCACTGTTTTTTCTAATGTTAGATCACATTCACGTAGCAATCTGTCCTTGACTCTTTTGTCTTGAATGCCGGCAACGATGCGATCTCTTATCAAACGCTCTTTCAAAGTGCCAAAATTACAATCTGCACTTAATTTCTTTAATTCAGTTATATAAGTGTCGAATGATTCACCAGGTTCTTGATTTCTCGTAAAAAATAAGTGAGAACTGACGCTTTCATTTTTAATCGGTACGAAATACTCTTCAAATTTCTTAAGTACTGTTTCGTAACTCTCCTTTTCCTCTTCAGTTAATTCCATTGTGCTATATACTTCGACACAAGCTTCACCTATACAATGCAACAAAACAGCTACTTGTACTTCGTCGGCCATTTTGTTGGTGCCTGACGCAATCCTATAAATTTCAAAAAGTTGCTTCCATTTTGTCCATCCTTCTGCATCTAATTTTAACAAATTATTTGGGGGTCTTAATCCCGTTAATGATGCACTCGTCGTCGTAACCATCGTAGTTGTTCTTGAATTTTCTGCTGTAGTCGCCATTTTACTTTCTACTTTCTGTGCGACTTTCACAAATATATAATATATATATATATATTTTTCTCTATTCACTCCACACTTTTATGGTTTTTTATAGCCGCAGCGCCATGTTGTGTTATTCTTACTATATATTTAATAAAAGAACCGATCCGATTTAACAAACAAACATTTATTATCCGTAATACATATAGATACACTCTGAGCCTGTTGCTCGTATTAAGATGCTCTTTACACTGACTCCTACATCAAGTCCCAGTCGCTCATCCCCACTCATGTTAAAGTTCTACTCACAACAAAGAGTTTGATTTTTCTTCCAAAAACGTATGTTCGGAACTGTTTCAAGCACCAAACCAGGCTGAGAAGCTCCTTCTCGATCGTCGAATAGTTGATCTCGTGCTCATTTAGGGTGCGCGACACGTACGAAATAGGTTTATCTTCTTGCGATAATACGCCGCCGATGGCATATTGACTTGCATCAGTAGTTATTTGAAATGTTTTTTCAAAGTCGGGGTATATTAATATTGGGGCAGATATTAATTTGTTTTTCAAAGTATTGAAACTGTTTATGTAATTTTTATTATTTGGATCAAGTTTTGCACCTTGTTTTAAAAATATTGTCATGGGTTTGGCTATTTCTGCAAAGTTTTGAATAAATTTCCTATAGTAACCGGCTATGCCGAGGAAGCTTTTTATTTGCGTGGGTGTTTGGGGAATTTTATAGTTTTTAATAACTTCAATTTTCCTTTGGTTGGGCAGAATTCCATGTTCATTGACTACATGTCCGAGAAACTCTACTTCTTTTCTCAGGAAGTGGCATTTGTCTAGTTGGATTTGAAGTTGTGCTTGCTTTAATTTCGAAAATATCTTTCTCAAATTTTTAATATGCTCTATAAGGCCATTAGAGAACACTACTATGTCGTCCATATGTGCCCATAATTATGAAAGTGGTCTAAGTCAAAATTTAAAAAAAATGAGTTTATCAGTTATTTCATACCACATTAGTTTAAACTAAATGTATTCAATGTAATTTTTACGAAATTGTCAAAAATGAACCATTAGATAGTGGTTGTAATTTCAACATTATATGGAATTCATTCAGTGTGTCAAATGCAATTCATTAAATATCTTCAAACAAGAAATATATGACTTAGACCACTTTCATAATTATGGGCACATATATGGAATGCATTCTTTACCTATGTTTTCTCTTAAAATGTTATCCATGAGTCGTTGGAAAGTACTTGGCGCATTTTTTAAGCCAAAGGGCATGCGGCAAAATTCATAGTGCCCATTGTCTACCGAAAAAGCTGTTTTCTCTATGTCAAGAGCGTCCATTTCTATTTGATGGAACCCGGACTTTAATCGAGAACTGAGAAATAAGTGCTCTTTCCTAACTTATCCAATATTTCTTCGATATTGGGTATTGGGTAGGAATCGCCTATAGTTTTTTCGTTTAGTTTTCTGTAGTCGATTACTAGCCTGTATTTGCGTTCTCCTGCGTCGAGTTTTTTTGGGACGACCCAAACAGGGCTATTGTAAGGACTTGAGCTGGGACGGATAGTTCCATTTTGAAGCATTTCTTCAATTTGCTTTTGAATTTCTAATTTATGGATGTATGGATACCTGTATATTTTGGTTTTTATTGGGATGTTATCTGTGGTATTGATCTTATGTTTGATCTGATTTGTAAACGAGAGAGGTTTTTGTTGGGAAAATATTTCATTGTATTCATATATGAGGTTGGTTAGTTGTGTCTTCTCTTCTTCATTCAAATGTTCAGTGTTAATTTTTTGGAAAAACTGTTCATTTGAGACGTTGTTTTCAGAATATTGCTCATTAGATTCGAAATTATTGAATTCTAGGATTTCATCAATTTCGACTGAAGGAAAATTTTCGTCAAAGTTGAAAATTTTTGGTTGGTCACTTGTGTTAAGAATTTTTGCTCTGGCTTTGAAGTTATGTACTTCATAAACACCTTCCAGAATTCTAACAACAGGACTTAATTCTATTTGATTTATTATTACGTCTCCGTTATATTCTTTAACAGGGATTGTGTAAAAATATTCTCCAGGGTCTATTTGGTAAATAGTGTTTTCTGGTTGATGGTTAAAATATAATTTCATTTTAACGTCATTTACAGTGAGCATTTTGGTTTTATAATCAATAATGGCATCGCATTTTATCAAAATGTCATTACCAATAAGGCCATGGTAAGTTTCATGAAAGTCGTAGATATAAAATTCGAATTTTTCTGTTGAATTCATTTTGAATTCTTCGAAAGCAGGTACAGATACGACATCGCTAACAACTGTATCCTTTTTTAAGGATCTCAAAATTTTTGGTTTTATGAATTGGATTTTTGAAACTTCTTTAAATATGTTTGGTAGAACTAGTGAATTTGTAGAGCCACTGTCTACTAAAAATTTATAATTTTGGATTTTTATGTAGGGGAGTTGGTTGGGCCCTTTTCCCGAAAATTATCCACTTCAATTACTTATAGGCTATTAGTGTCCATTGGTTCTACTGAGTTATTATTATTGTTTTGAGGGTTTAAAGGTTTGGCAAAATTTTTACTTTGGTTTTGTTGCCAATTATTGTGAGAAAATTGTTGATTGTTGAAATTATTATTACTCGAAGAAAAATTTCGGTTCGCGAAAGTTGTAGGATTATTATTATTTCGATTTTGGCTGCCATTGGCATACATCGGATTGTGATTTGTATTATAAAAACTTCTACTTGCGAAATTACTGTTATTAAGTGAATTCCTTGGGTAGTTTCTGTTATTGTTATTGCGATACAGATATTGAGGGTTCGTAGTTGGGTAGTTATTACTGTTACGAAACGAATTTTGAAAGTTACTATTGGAATTTGAATGATTTTGATAATTATTATTGCTTCGGTTATTATTTCTACGATTGTGGCTATGAAAATTATTATTAGAATGATTACTTCTATTGTTTTTGGGACTAAAGAACGCATATCCAGATTCATGTAGGATTTGAATCGCTTCTTCTAAGGAAGTAGGACTTCTACATAACAAAATTGATTTGAGTGGTTCTGGCACTTTATTTTTAAACACATTTAAGGCACTATTAATGTTGGCGGTTAAATGTCTATCTAAATTAATTTGGTCATTTTGATACTCTAATTGAGTTTTCATATTTAATCGTCGAAGTATGGCTTTTATATCGTTATAAAATTCTGCTGCATTGCTCTTAAAACTTTGTCCTCTAAGTTCATCAAAAAGCTGATCCATAGATAGCCTATCGCCAAAATTGTTGTATAGGATTTTTTTGATATCTTCCCAACTTACGGCTTGGTTATTAATATCCATAACTTCACGAGCCTTTCCCGTTAATTTGGATTTAGTAATATCCGAAAATATTCCCTTAGAAAATTCGTCATACTGTACTAGTAATGGAGTAATTCTGTCTATTAACTTTATAAAATTTTGTAGTGTGCCGAATTTTCCATTAAATTCTGGAACTCGTTCTAGATATTTAAGAGGATCAATTGAAAGTACTTTTTGTTCAGTCATGTTGTTGCTGGTGTTTAAATAAAGGAACGAAAGCGCGTCTGTTAAATAATCTATATCTTCGTTTGGCATGCAAAATTAGTTCACGAAAAGGAAAGGAGGTGGGTCACAGCCCATACAAAATTACCCCAGGCCCGGCGAAAAAGAAAAGTATCTCCGATTATCGGCTATAATAAGTATTGAATTTTTGTATAGTTGTTATATCCCGTAACTGTGGCTAAGGTGTTAATAATGCTATTTCTTCTTATTCGGGCGAAATGACTAATTAACCCTGTATTTTTGTAACGCCATCACATATCTTCATGAATAAGGTATCAGTGTACGCAGAATACTCCCACCTATCTAAAATTGTAAAAACAACGGTACCACAGTACCAACTTCCAGAGTTATGAGTCGTCAAAGTCAAAATTTTGTTTTTTTAACAAAAATTTCACTTTCAACCACCTTTTTCTCCAAAATATTCATAGTCAACTAATGTTTTTTTTTCCCAGAATCAGAAAGCTTGGAGTGTTTCCTATGAATAATGTCCAGACAATTTTTATGCTACGGCCTTTACTTTCGAAGATATAAGCAATTTTAATACTAAAATTGGCGCTATTTCGTACTTTTTTAGCACTCTTTTCTCCTAAGCTTATGTCGAAAAAAACCAAGTGACAATTTTCAGGTCAAAGTTGCCTGCAATTTTCCCAAATAAGGCCAATTTTAGTATTAAAATTGCTTATATCTTCGAAAGTAAAGGCCGTAGCATAAAAATTGTCTGGACATTATTCATAGGAAACACTCCAAGCTTTCTGATTCTGGGAAAAAAAACATTAGTTGACTATGAATATTTTGGAGAAAAAGGTGGTTGAAAGTGAAATTTTTGTTAAAAAAAACAAGATTTTGACTTTGACGACTCATAACTCTGGAAGTTGGTACTGTGGTACCGTCGTTTTTACAATAAAAATTGGCGCTATTTCGTACTTTTTTAGCACTCTTTTCTCCTAAGCTTATGTCGAAAAAAACCAAGTGACAATTTTCAGGTCAAAGTTGCCTGCAATTTTCCCAAATAAGGCCAATTTTAGTATTAAAATTGCTTATATCTTCGAAAGTAAAGGCCGTAGCATAAAAATTGTCTGGACATTATTCATAGGAAACACTCCAAGCTTTCTGATTCTGGGAAAAAAAACATTAGTTGACTATGAATATTTTGGAGAAAAAGGTGGTTGAAAGTGAAATTTTTGTTAAAAAAACAAAATTTTGACTTTGACGACTCATAACTCTGGAAGTTGGTACTGTGGTACCGTCGTTTTTACAATTTTAGATAGGTGGGAGTATTCTGCGTACACTGATACCTTATTCATGAAGATTTGTGATGGCGTTACAAAAATACAGGGTTAATTAGTCATTTCGCCCGAATAAGAAGAAATAGCATTAATAACACCTTAGCCACAGTTACGGGATATAACAACTATACAAAAATTCAATACTTATTATAGCCGATAATCGGAGATACTTTTCTTTTTCGCCGGGCCTGGGGCAATTTTGACCCACCTCCTTTTGATTTTCAGAATTTTACATAAAGAATTTTAATAAATTTTTTTTCTTTTCACTTCCGTCTATATAATTTATCAAATAAAATATTTTTTTTCTAACTTATAACACAAAAAAAAAATTTTTCTTTTTATAACTGTTGATCTACGACACTTTAATTAATTGGAATTTATTTGCTTATTTAATCACAATCGCATTATTTTTTTATATATATCTTTGTTTAAATAAATTTAATATATTATATAATTTTTTTAAAAGAATATTTAGTTAAAATTTAATTGACTTACTTAAATAAGAAAAAAAAATTGTTTGTAGTTTCTCTAAAGCTGGAAACACCGTTCAAATGTAGTTGGCTGCAAATTGCTTCAATTTCTTTTGTTGATCTTCAGGCCACAATTTCCAGAGTTCTACTTTCCTCGAAAATTTTCTTCGTAAATTTCCTCAATGTTGAAGTGTAGTACAGGTCTTGTTATTTGTGAACGTCGTCGGTTCTAAGTACAAATGTACATATGTACTTATACTGTATCACTTTTATATGCGTACGTGTATATTTAAATATACAATTAGTGGGAAAAATTTTTTCACTTGAAATTATTTTTTTTGTTCTGTGATTTACATTCACGCTGGCTTTCACGATTTCAATTTGATAATCGTTCACTTCGCAGAAAAAAAAATTTCAATATATGTAATAGTTTATTACGTTATAAGTGATTTACGTTCACTTCTTCAAAAAAATTTATTTTTGTAATAACTTTCCACTAATTTACGCATCCTACCGACTGCGCCATTCAAAGTATCGACGTTCACACGGAAGGGATTTATTAGAAAAATTAAAACACTTCCTTTTAAAACTTATTAATTTTTATTAATTAACTTTAAGTTTTATTAAAATAACTATAAAGATAACTACGTACGTAACCCTTGTACGAAAAGTAGACTGAGCTTTAAAATAATAACGAATTACTTAGGGCGCAAACATTTTACAGTCACGTTGCAATGCAACGTGCTGGGAAGACCTCCGAAGAGATCACTTCCAAGTATTTAAAAAGTGTAACTTAATATGTCGCGACAATGGAGATGCAAGTGTAAGTCGAAATTGTTAACGCGAGCAAAATGAAGTGCAATGATAAGATTAAAAGGGTTTTTCTTGGAAGGTATAAAGATATTATTAACGGGCGCAACATAGTTGCGCGCGTTAATAAGAATTTTCTTTAAAAGATGTTATGACTAGGGCTTGTTTCAGCCGATTCTATAACTTTTAAGCAGCAGAGCAGGATGCCATACTCTGTCGAAAGCCTTAGATATATCTAGAGCAACCAAACCAGATTCACCGAAGCGATGGATGTTTTGGTTGAGAGCCTCAGTTAGACACACAAGAAGGTCGCCAGTAGATCTTTTCGGTCTAAAGCCGTACTGCCTGTCGTGTAAAATTTGGTTGGATTCCAGATATTTCATCAACCTTCGATTGATTATTATCTCCATGATTTTGGAGAGAACAGAAGTAATTGCTATTGGGCGGTAGTTTAACGGGTCGCTGGCTTCACCTTTTTTGGGAATGGGCTGAACATGAGCTAGTTTCCAAGAGTTGGGATAAACTCCGGAGAAGTATGACAGGGCGAAAAGTTTGCGCAGAGGTTTAGCCAAAGGTGAGGCACATCTGTTAAGTACCATAGGGGGAATATTGTCTGGGCCAGTGGATTTATTGACGTCGAGTTCTTTGAGACATTTATACACCTCTCGCGTTCTGAAGAAGATTCCGTCCATTGAATGGGCGTTGCGCTCGAGGACCGGTGGTGACGTATCAGCTTCGGGTAGAGAAGAATTTGAGGCGAACAGAGATGCCAATAAATCGGCCTTGGATTTGCTTTCTGTTATCACCTCCTCCCCATTGATAAATGGAGGGATAGCGGAAGACGTAAAATTCTTCTTGATGGAAGTTACCAAGGACCAGAAGTTTTTGCTGCCTACGCGTGTATTAAGGATCTTACTTCGCATCTTGTCGTCAAATGACGTTTTGACCTTCCTGATGATGGAATTACAGGAGTTTCTCGATATCACATATTCACGCCGAAGTGAGTCATTTGGGGAACATTTGTACGCTCTATAGGCGGCTTCCTTAGCTTTTATTGCGTTCTTACACTCCCCATTAAACCATCTATTTGGCCTAGGCTTTATAGACTTATTAGAATGAGGAATGAACAAACACATTCCTGCCCGTATTATTTTGGTAATACAGAGCGCAGCATAGTTCGCACTGGCACCGCGGAAACACAAATTCCAGTCAGTGGCTTGAAAGAAGCGAGTGAGACCCAACCAGTTGGCTTTCCCATAGTGCCAGACAGTTCTTTTGGGAACTGTGCCGGTTAGAGTGGAGGATGGATATGGGAAATTGGCACTGACTAGTTTGTGGTCCGAGTTGCCAAGGGGTGAGCTCACCTCGACGGAATATCGAGTTGGATGCGAAGTGAGAAATAGGTCAAGCAGATGAGCTCCGTGACCTGAAACATCCGGAATTCGTGTCGGACAATTAACAATTTGGTGTAGATTATTTAAGTCTGCAAAGATCTCGGCGTCTTTGCCAGAAACACTGGTGCCATTTGAGTAATTTAGCCAATTGGCATTATGAACGTTAAAATCACCCGCAACAATGATTTCACTCTCCGGATGGGAAAGTAAAAATCCGGAGATTCGTTCAGATATAGCATCAAAGGCTAATGTCGAGGCTTCATTACTTATATTAGGACTTCTGTAAAGAAAACAGAAGAATATGACGTGGCTACGAAGAATTATTTTAGCCCATATGTAATTAAAGTCAGAAGATGTACTATTGCACACCTTCTGGAGAGCCACGTCATTCCTAACATACATGGCGACACCCCTATGGTCGGAGAAATTGTGCACTAAGCTATACCCAGTCACCTGAAATCGATCAAGATCAGAATCGGTGACTTGAGTCTCACTTAGTGCGAGAATGGCCGGGGCATGGATATGTAGGTGGCACATCAGGTGAGAGAAGTTCGAAAGGAGGCCCCTAATATTACAAAAAACAATAGAAAAATGTTTGTTTTTGTTTAGGGGCCTCTCCGACGCAAGGTCCATGACCTCATTTGTGGCTGACTCCGCCGGCGATGCAACCATCGGGGCTAACGGGAACAATCTTGTTGCAGTGTTATGCCTGCTAAAACAAGACGATTCCTATCAGCTGGCCGATAAGTGCTGCAGCGCCGGCGATGTCTAGCTCGGAGTGCGGGAAGTGAAAAAACGGGAAAAACTTACTTGCCGTCCGTCAGTATGTTGATATAAAGTCCCGTGAGGTGATCTTCACTATGTATTTTTTAAGTCCACTGCACTAGTTTAATTTTATGAGCACTTATTTGATGTTTGTTATTTTTGTCTATTTAATAATGAGTTGAAGTGACGGAAGAATTTTTGCGATGGTTTATTGTAGAACCGGGATATTATTTTTTTTCTTTTGAAGGCGGTTAGAGTGGACTGGCGACAAGACACGACCGCACTCTCTGCAGGCTCAGTCCAGACTGCTGTTCAAAGTGGGGGTTTTAACCGATATGTCGCCTCTTGTTGGCTCAGCTATACGCAGTGCCAGTGTGGCCAGCAGCATTGAGCAAGAGGGCTAATAGCAGAAAATGCAGGACCGACATAAAACAAATTCAACAATTAATTTGGTGCAGATTCTTTTTTGGTTCAAATTTGCCCGTGGAATGCCCGTGTGCACAGCTTAGTTCTTGGCCATTTAACTCTTTTGGTCAAGTTTGGCCGTCGTGAGGCCGTATGAGCTCCCATTAAAAATGGGTAAAGATTCTATGAGCCGAAACCAGAGACATTCTTCATATCACACGTTCAGTCACTCTCAAATTCCGGGTGGGTTATTTACAAACCCGGAATTTCCCGGATATTATCCCCCGGCTATGTAGGGTATATATCTCAACATATAAAATAGTAGGTTATTGTGGTCTTTAGAAAAACAATAATAACACAAGCAGCCGGCATGTTTGTTCCGTTTGTAGAACCATAACAAAAATTATGCTTTCATAATTATTCCAACCTCCTTTCATACCACCATATTGATTTAATGTTAATTAAAAAACAGGGGTTGATACCTTAACCGTAACCATAACCGTAACCCTTTCAAAACCCTTTAAAATTAGTAACCCTAATCGTAGCCCTAACCGAAACATTCAATTTTCTGTAACCCATAAGCCTAATCGTAACCCGAATATTTGTAAGTCTTTCTAACCGGTTACTAATGGGTTACTGATGAAATTTCTAGGAAAATGAAACAAAGTAGACACATATAATAAACGAAACAAATTGAAAGAAATTTGACTCTTAATCCTTTATGACGATGGGAAAAATTTTCTGCCGAAATCATTGCTACAAAGTTTTAGAGCTAAATTTAGAACAAAACAATTTTGAACAATAGACGGGTTAACTGATGTTCGAAAATTGGTCCCGACCAACAATTAGTCATAGCCTGCACACTTTTCCCGCCCCTCTTTTAATAGACTTTTCAACTATTTATAGTTGTTTTCAAACGTCGTGACATCCCGCGTAGTAGTAGCAACAAAAAAGTTACAATCTGAACAGCTGACTTTGGGAGACTTGTACCGCCCTTGGATGAAGTGCAAGTTGGAATTCAAAGCTTTGAATACAGTTTTGGCCAAAAATAGAAGGAAAAATTTTAGGAAACGATGCTCTCAAATGTGCCATCTACTTAGATCCCAGATATCACATGACTTTGTCAGCCACTGCGAAATCTGAAGCTGTGGACATGTTAACTAATTTATATTACAGGATGCAAAATTTGCAAAAAGTGTCGGATCGGATGTCTTTGGGAGAGGTTGAGGAGGTAGAATAGGCTGCAAGTACAGAGACAGACGATGAGTTCGAGCGTATGTTACGTGACCTTGAACAAAACCGGGCCCAAGAACGGTCACTGATTCGAGCAAACGGCGGTGTTGACATCAAACCGCTACTGCAAGCTTTTTCCAACACCAAACCTCACTTGTACTTGCACAAGTTGTATTGGGTGTTCCTGCAACTCAAGTGAGCGTTGAACGTTTGTTTTCGGTTCTAAAATTTACAGTGGGTAATCTACGAGCAAAATTAGGTGGACCTTTAGTTGATTCAATCAACTTGATTCGAGCGAATCATCTTTTTGGATTAAAAGTTTTAACTTAAAAGAGTTGGTCGATTTAGTTAAAATTGTAAAATTGTAAAAATGTTGTAAAAACTATTGTAAAAATCATTATTTAGTTTTTTAAATAAAATTAATAGTATTATTGCGAACAATTTTATAGACTGTTAATATTTTTCTTTCGTAACCGGTTACATTTGAAATGATTAACCCTAACCATTTTTATTAGGTAACCGTAACCCTAATCATAACCCTAACGATGAAAAAAATTGTAACTATAACCGTAATCGTAACCCTTATCCGTTACGGTATCAATCCCTGTTAAAAAACACAACTAAATGAACGAATATCCTTTTATAAAATAACAAAACGTCTACACGCCAAAAAATTAATCCAATTAATGAATGCACCCTTATCTCTGCAGTAAATAAAGTTTCGTTTAATATGCTTGAATGAATTCAACCAATTTTGTATAGTAATATCTCGTCTCATTTCATTCCGGGAATATGAATATAATTGTTTCACCGCAAATTAATTTAATTACATGATAAACAAATATAATTGATAATCATAAATTTAAACAAAATATGCCATAGAAAATAGCAATCCCTGTAAATATTGAAATACATATGAAGAATGAATGTTTTTTTTCAGTATATTTTGACGATGACGGGCATTCAATTATCTGATTTACCATTAAATCTCATTGTTTACTTTTAATTTCATATTAATATGAGAATAAAAAATAAAAATATATCATTTCGTTAAAATAAATTAAGAAGCGTAAATAAAATATTAAATATAAATATTATAAAAAATGAAACTTTTCTTTTTAGCCTTAATAGATAATATAAATTGTTTTTTTTTGTTTTTTTCACTTACGAACCAGACCAGCTGGATTTAATTTTTTTTTGTGTTTTTTCTTTTTCACAAATTTTATTAATTAAGATTCTTTTCATTTTTTTATTTGATTCTTATTTTTAGCATTATAGTTATTTTTCTTCTATAAACTACAATCATTTTATCGAATGGTTGTAAATTGTTTTTTTTTTTAGTTTTCTTTTTAAATTTTGATGTATAAAATTTTTTTTTCTTTTATAATGTTTACATTTAACTTATTTATTTATAATGCTCCGCCTTCGTCTGGTCCCAAGCCCAGAGTGTGAAAGGAGGAGGGTTGTCGACCTGCCGAGTTGATCGTAAAAACTAGGCAAGAAACCGCATTTGAGAAAAAACAGCGGCACCGACAGCAGCGTATCCGTTGCGGGGACGTCCCGCTCGGACCGCCAGCTAACGGATCAAAGAAGAAGAAGATTTATAATGCGTGTGTAGCATACGCAAAATTTACTACGACTTTATATATTTCTTTTTATAAAACATTTCACTTTTTGTGATAATTGTTTAAGTCTTTTGTTTTTTTTTCTTCTTAAATTTTTGGATTATTAAAAGCAAGTTTAAATAAGTAAGGATTAAGTTTTATTGCTTAATTGAAAATATGATTCGATTTTAACTTGTATTCTCAATGACATCTTAACTTATCACCTAAACACAACTAAAGAAATTTTAAAAAGGGGTGTTTTCACTAATGCATATTTGCCTGCGCAACATGTGTACTTGATTGTCAACTTCACATGCGCCTGCGCTCGACAAATTTACTTGCGTATGCATGCAAATTTGCATTTATAAACATGATACACCATTTTTGGAAATGCGATTGTCATTTGAGTTAAAATTTGTACTGCCACTGTTATTTTAACAGCCCATAACACATTTTTTTCTCTTCCTTCCCACAAATTTCTCTTCTAAATTAAGCCTGCTTCGAATAAATAATTATCCGGGCTCCAGATGACATAATTTTCACTGCTCCTTAAATTTATTAACAATAAATAATACCTATAATAATTATAAATTTAAAATTTACTTGCCGAAATCCAGTCATCTTTAAAGTTATTGGCACCACAGGTCGTGACGTTACAGTCTTCTTCAAGCGCAAGCTTTCGAAAGTACTTGTGGCATTTGCTTTCATGTGCTTTGCATGTTTGAATTTATGAAGTCTATGCGCATGCAAGTTTTTTTTCATTTGCTTTAATGAAGTCGGTGCGCACGCAAGTATGCGCAAACTTGCATTAATGAAAACGGCCAAGTTGCGATTTATAATAAATGATTTTGTTTTATCTAGTTAAAATTTCTTATTTCGTTTTTTTAAATCTGTAGGAATTAAATATTGTTGGCAACACTGGGAGATTGACAACTGTCAAATAAAAATAAGCAGATTTAACGGTGATTCGTTTAGATTTTTGGAGAGATTGAAACATCGACTTAAGGGGTTAGGCCACTGTAGAAGCCACAAAAATAGGTTTCTTTGTGAATTTGTTTTGAGAAAACGGTTAAATAAATAAAGAAAGGTCTTTCATAATTTAATTACACATATATTGAGGTTGAATAGTATAGATTTAGTTTCTCCGGGATCACCTTTCCTCCTATGTATACTTTGACTTTGTTAGTCGCGGTTGTTAGAATGGTAGACTCCACTTTCCTTTTCCAGATTATTCTAAAGCAGTTAGCAGAGGTGCCTAAACTTCGAGTACCGCGGTACGTATTTTCCAAATCCTATGCAAGCTATGAAATTCATGGCTTCGCGGACGCGTCATTAACTGCATTTGGATGTTGTTTGTATGTAAGATGCATGTCTATGGAGGGGGCCATCAAGACTATGCTAGTGTCAGCTAAATCTCGGGTGGCACCGCTAAAAACGCAATCACTGCCGAGATTAGAGCTCTGCGCTGCCTTATTACTCGCGAAATTATACAATCGAATTAAGTCAACCTTTCTATTGGTGTCACGTGTTGCTTTATGGACAGATTCGCAGATCGCACTTCATTGGATTAATGGAGAGTCTGGCCGTTGGACAGTTTTTGTTGCCAATAGAGTGGCCGAGATACAACAGCTCACAGAAAAGGAATGGTGGCGACATGTTCCATCACAGTCAAATGCAGCCGATCTTATCTCTAGAGGATGCCTCGTCAAAGGACTACAAGAATCAATGTGGTTTACGGGACCGAGATTTCTCGAACAAATGGACGATCAGTGGCCGTGTAATCCACCTGCAGTGGAGGAGTCAGTTATGCCTAATCAAAGAAAGGTTAAATGTGCTCTTCTTGTCAGCCTGCCTTCCGAACTTTCAATTATCCATACAGATGCCTTCGTCAATCACTTTTCACGGCTACGTCGCATTATAGCTTATGTATTGCGATTCATTTCCCGAATCAACTATCGCCTGCAAAGGAAAAAAGGAATGAACAATTTAGTAATCATGTCAGACGCCACGGCAACAACAGATCTTTCAGTCGCTGAGTTAGATGAAGCTGAAAGAAGAATAGTATACTGTGTGCAGAACCAGGCATTCCAGGAAGAAATCAGAGCTTTGATACACAATCGAAAGATTAGTCAAAAGAGTCCACTCAAATCCCTGTGCCCGTTTCTGGGAAGTGAAAAACCACCTTTGATGCGAGTCGGGGGTCGATTAGCTCACTCCAACTTACCCTATTCAGTAAAACACCCCATATTGCTTCCAAAGAACCATCCCTTTTCGTTGTCAATTTTAACATACATGCATAAAAAATACTTTCATGCAGGAGTTCAATCATTTCACTACTACCGGAGTAGATTTCTGTGGCCCAATTTACATTTCCACACGGATTCGAGGACGACCACTTCAGAAAGCATATTTAGCTGTGTTTGTCTGCTTCGCCACTAAAGCTACACACCTCGAGGTAGTATCTGATTTATCTACAGAAGCATTTATGCTAGCTCTCAAGAGATTCATTAGTAGACGTGGCTTGTGTCATACCATATTTTGTGATAATGCTACTAATTTTGTAGGGGCTAAGTCAAAGCTAACTGACTTACATAAAACTCTGTTCAACCAAGCGAATAGAGGTAAATTGCAGCAGTTATCTATGTGCAGAAGACAAAATCAGCTTTCGTTTTATACCTCCCAGGTCGCCACATTTCGGCGGCTTATGAGAAGCCACGGTCAAGGTGGCTAAGTTTCACTTATATAGAGTAATTCATAACTCTAAGCTCAGCTTCGAAGAACTGTCTACATTGACTGCACAAATAGAAGCGATCCTGAATTCTAGACCCTTAGGTGCTTTATCAGAGGATCCAAATGATGAAGAGGTTTTAACGCCAGGGCACTTCCTGATTGGCTGAGCGCTCACTACAGTCCCAGAACCGGATATAACCGCTGAAAAACACTAGTTGCTTACTCGTTGGCAGCACGTACGTCAACTGCAGCAACACTTTTGAAAACGGTGGCTAAAGGAATATATCTCTCAGCTGCAGCAACGCCACAAATGGAATTCCAAATCACCTAATGTTAAAGAGAATATGCTTGTGCTTATCGCTGATGATAATCAACCACCACAAAAGTGGTTGATTGGAAGAATTCTTCACACTTATCCCGGCGAAGACGGACATATTCGGGTTGTAGATGTAAAGACAAAGGCAGGTACATATCGTCGATCTATCGCGAAGTTAGCACCTTTACCCATCTTAGAAAATTGAAGATACTTCAGTATCTTCAAGGCGGCCGGCATGGATAGTTTTAAGTAGTTATTTTGTAAAATTTGCACCCAAGTATGCATTGAAAAACAAAAAGAATTTTTTTCCTTAGATTTTTACGTCTAAGTTTCAGTTGTTATTAGAATTTCGTTGAATTCGTGTCGGTTCCTAATTTGTTTGAACTCTTTAATTAAACCTTTAATTAATAAATTTGTTATAAACTTCGATAACTATCGTTTTTCAATTTAAGCCATTATCGCGCTTAACATATAGTAAAAATGGAGTCACAGGAAGTTTTATTATCTGCACTAGTATAAAATTACTTAAATAAATCATATAAAAATCTCGCACAAGTGTTCAAAAATCGGAGTAAAGCGGTAAGTAAAAAGCTAACCAATTTTCTAAAAAAACTCGGTTAACGAGTGATATTAGCTTAAGAATTTATTGTTAATTTATATTAAACTTAAAACTACACGAGATTTTATTTTAAATGCGTTATCAATATATTTTGCATAATTATATGTTGTTGTTGTTTTTTTTTGCTTTACTAGCGTAGCTAGTGGACCCCACTGGGCCTCTTATTGGTACGAGCCTAAAAGGCTATAATAACCACGAATCTTAGATGTTAAGCAATTTTGTATCGGCCATCTTTTCCTTTTGGTCAAGGAAAAAGAAACTCTCTCTCTGATCGTTAATCCCAGTCTGGATGGGCCAGTTCAGTGGGGATGTCGCTTTTTATATGTTCGTCTTAAAAGGTCTTTACAAGGTTTAGTGGGCTGCTGTGCCTAATATAAACATTCAAAAGCTAACAATAAAATTTTGTCATTGTCATTGATTGATAAAAAATTTTCTTATAAAAATTTATAAATGTTCAAAAGCTAACTGAAAAATTTGTTATTGTAATTGATTAATAAAAATTTTAATTAAAAATTTTAACAAAAAAGGCTAAAAGATCAGTGGGCGCCTTCGTATAGGAGACTTACTCCATAGGGCTAAAAAAACAGTGACTTTTAAGGATCTTCCCCTGTTTAAAGGATCTAAGATTCAAACCAGATGAGTACTAGTCATGATCATTGAAGGCACAGATGGTTGTTCATAGAGACATGGATAGGAGGTCCCCTTTAAGGTAGAGAGGACATGGTGCGAGCTTTCCAGACAGAGCCCTATCACCCATGGATTATTGGCCCACAGCTAGTTCGTCCTATGAGAGTACTATCCTTTGTACACGCATCTCTTAGAAAATCGTGGAAGTGAGGTTCTGATTTGTCAGGGTCAAAGGAACTGTCAAGATCCGACTCACGGGAGCTGTTGACTACTAAGCTGGAGACATTGTGGGACTTTGACTTTTTACTGGGAGTGGGATCTTGAGGGTTTTTTTTTCTTTTAACCAATTCTCTATTTTCGTTTTTTGACTGGGGATCCATAGGTATCCCCCTGAGTTTATCTCTGTGTTGGGGTGGCTTTGTATTAACTATTTCCTCTCTAGCGACTCGTGGACCACTTTTCCGTTGAATGTCCTTCTCCTTGAGGTTGGGTCTCGTTTGGCTTCTGTTTCTAGATTTGAGGATCCTCAAGGCGTCCTTTCTTGAGTAACCACCACGTCTCACTATCTCAACAATACCCTTTTCCCTCAGCCAAATCGGGCATATTTTGTCAAAGGCACTATGGTTGCCTTTGCAGTTTGCACACATTTCCTCTTTGTTGCATTGCTTGCCCTCATTGCAATTCAAGTTAAGTTATTTTCGATGTATTTGATGAATATAACTTAATTTCGATGAATAAAGTGAATTTAAGTTATTTTCGATGTATTTGATGAATGTAACTTAATTTCGATGAATAAAGTGAATTTAAGTTATTTTCGATGTACTCGATGAATATAACTTAATTTCGATGAATAAAGTGAATTTAAGTTATTTTCGATGTATTTGATGAATATAACTTAATTTCGATGAATAAAGTGAATTTAAGTTATTTTCGATGTATTTGATGAATATAACTTAATTTCGATGAATAAAGTGAATTTAAGTTATTTTCGATGTACTCGATGAACATAACTTAAGTTCGATGAATAAAGTGAATTTAAGTTATTTTCGATGTATTTGATTAATGTAACTTAATTTCGATGAATAAAGTGAATTTAAGTTATTTTCGATGTACTCGATGAATATAACTTAATTTCGATGAATAAAGTGAATTTAAGTTATTTTCGATGTATTTGATGAATGTAGCTTAATTTCGATGAATAAAGTGAATTTAAGTTATTTTCGATGTATTTGATGAATGTAACTTAATTTCCCTCACCTCGTACCTACACCTTGCCGCGGTGGTGGGGCTTGCGAGTCTCGTAGTAGCGTTAGGCTATGTCGGCGGTGGCTAGCTGGTAACCAGCAAGCCACCGGTAGGGACACCCATGCCGAACAGGCTAATTGCGAAGAGGCCAGACTAAGCTAGGTACATCCACTTACCCTCACCGTTTCTCTCTCTCCTTTTCCTTCCCTCTTCCTATTTCCCCACTTCTAAGCTAAGGTGTTTACCGTGCCGATGGCTGCATGGCCAGCCAGTGGTTAAAGAGTGCTGGTCGCGAACGGTTCCCTCCGATGCCCGGGCAAGGTCGGAGAGTACAAGTGCCTTATCCTGGTAAGCGGCTCTGGCAGGATGGACCCCTCTTTCCGCACTACTCGTGGGACTTTTATGGAAAATAAAAACCCGAAAAAACCAATCGCCTCCAGTTCGGGGGCTCCCAACAAAACTAAACCTACTGCCTGCAAGGGCAGTAAGGTGAGTAAAAGGGAAAAAGGAGCTTTAGACTCTAATCCGGAGCTCCCCATTCCCTCCAAGCCAACTGCTTCAACAGAAGCAGGCCCTTCAACTGCACTCGTGCAGTCTCCTGGTGCCTCTAAGGAGGCTAAAAAAACTAAAATGCCTGGCTCTAAAGGTGCTCCATCAAGGGTGTACTACCAAGAGCTACGCAACGCCCAGAGAATCCTTGCCCGATACAAGGGAGTTGCGGAGGGTGGACTCACCGAGAAGCAGCAAGCTTCGATAAGGTGGGCGACGCGGGTCGCCGGCGAGCAAACTTCGCAAACTGGCAACCCAGCCCCAAGGCGTCAGAGGTCCCTAGAGGAACCTAATCACCCTGAGGCTAAACGTAGCAGGAACACTTCCATACTTCCTGCTACTACTAAAACCTACAGCCAAGTGCTGGAAGGTCAGATCGTTATCGCCGTCATCGACGAAAACGATCCAGATGGCACCATTCTGCCTGATAAATGGAGGAAACTTGAGGTCAGGCTCGCGACGATTTTCCTCCCAATACTTCAGGAGCATCCTGGCACTGCTCCTCACTGTCGCGATAGCGGATGGTTTCAGGGCCGCGTGAAGCTCATCGCCTGTGCCGATCAGAGATCTGTCGATCTCTACAGAATAGCAATATCCAGAATTGGGGAAGCATGGCCAGGCGCCAAACTCAAGGTTGTTAGGAGGGAGGAAATCCCGAATCGGCCAAGAGCGCGTTCCTGGATCCCAGCAGAACCAGCCGAGCCTCAGGCTATTCTGGATATCATTCGGTTGAGTAACCCACAGCTACAGACGTCTTCGTGGAGGATTACGAAACTGGAGGACCCTAAAGGCGACGGCCGAGCGGTTACATTAGTAATTAGCGAGGAGTCGCTGGGACCTTTGGCGAAATCTGAAGGCGTCATAAGCTATGGGTTTTCTTCAATCACCCTGAGGCTTTACAAAAAAGATTCTTTGCCCCAGAGTGGAACTGCTCCACCTGTGGCTCCAGATGGTGAGCCCTCAGGCACTGCGGGTGACACAGGTACGGATGTTTCTGATTCCAACGTGCCTGGCACTGCGGGTGACACAGGTACGCAAGTAGCTGAACCCAATGTACCTAGTATTGCGGATGACACAGGAACAGGAGTAGCTGATCCTAAGGTGCCTGAGGATACTCACCTACCAACCTTGGGTTCAAACGACCCTCTCTTCTTATCCTCTGAGGATTCTAACTTCTCAGTTCCTTCGCCGTCAAGGACGGAGGATGAACTGGGTGACTTTGCCCAACTTCTTTCGGTGGGAGATGATGATATTACTCTCACACCGGAAGAAGACGAGGCTGATATTACGGTGATCGAGACTGATCCCACTACTCCCAACCACGATGTTGAGAGTAGCGCAGATTAATCTCCATCACAGCAAGGCTGCATCCGCCAGCCTATGCTTACGCCTTTCTAAGGCCGATATAGATGTCGTCCTGGTACAAGAGCCTTGGATCGTCCGGGGCCTTGTATGCGGAATCAGGACTCCTAAATACAGGTTGCTGTATCCCAGAAATGGGGGAGGTAAGCCAAGAACCTGTTTAATTGTTAAAAATGACCTTAACGCTTTTATGTTGTCTAAATTTAGCAATGCTGATAATGTACTGGCCTGCTTGGACAACAGGAAAGGCGGTAGGCCTACGTGGATTGGATCTGTCTACCTACCATATGAGGGAAATTTGGACAACTCCAGTCTCTTTGTTGCCGCAAAAGAAGCGGCTAGTCGTGGAGCCAGCCTCATCGTTGGATGTGATGCGAATGCTCACAACACCGTTTGGGGCAGCTCTGATACAAATATAAGAGGTGAGTTGCTTTTTGATTTATTACTTCAGCACAATCTCTTGCTATGCAATAGGGGAAATGAACCCACGTTCATCACAAGGGTAAGACAAGAAGTCTTGGATATTACCCTTGTTTCCCCAGATCTGCTCAACCGTGTGGAAAACTGGAGAGTATCCAGTGAACACTCTTTTTCTGACCACAGAGTCATCCTTTTTAATATCAATATGTGCCCAACTGTGAAGAAGGCCCCTGGTTACAGGAATGTCCGGAACACAGACTGGGTCATATACAGACAAGTAGTGGAAAGATCCCTCCCTTAGGATGTTCCCACCCACCCTTGGAATGCTGAAGATCTCGAACATCAAGTGACAAATCTCAGTAACCTCCTGAATAACGCATTAGAAGCAGCCTGTCCCATTAGGAAATATGGGGGTAAACCAAACCCCCTTGGTGGAACAGCAGACTTCTCAAACTAAGGTCTGAAAGCAGAAAGGCCTTCAATAAGGCCAAATGGTCTAACTTGGCTTCGGACTGGGACAACTACAAAAGTCGTCTCAGGGAGTTCAAATACGAACTGCGAAACTCAAAAAGGGAATCCTGGAAAACCTTTTGTGGAACAATAGAAGGTTTTTCGGATGCCGCAAGAATGAGAAAAGTTCTCTCGAAAAGCCCAATGTGCCAAGAAATGCTGCAACAAGCAGACGGTACATGGACCACAAGCAGTCAGGAGTCATTGAAACTCCTACTCGAAACTCACTTTCCTGGCTCAACATCTCTTGCTGCATCTGCAGAAACAGGTTTTGAGGGCCCAGCTAGCACACATAATTTAGGCACCATTGACAGATTGATAAACAGAGATTTACTCCTGTGGTCCATAGAAGGCTTCATGCCTTATAAAACACCGGGACCAGATAGAATTTATCCCATTGAAATTCAGAAAGTCAGTGACCTAATTCTGAATTGGCTCGCAGCCATCTATAGGAGCTCCCTTAGCCTAAGCTACATTCCAACATCCTGGAGAGTAGCGAAGGTAGCTTTCATTCCGAAAGCGGGTAAAATCTCCTACCACAATCCAAAAGACTTGAGACCTATATGTCTCACATCCTTTCTCCTCAAGATACTAGAAAGACTTGTGGAGATCCATGTTAAGCAAAGCATTGATAAAAAAAAATGAGTGTGCTTATGACCACACGACTGAAGTGAAACTTCTTTCGCTCCATCTGCCTGTGTGTATATATATATGGGTGTGTGTACAATATATACTTGTATGTACATATACATATATTAATTTCCTACAAATATTATAATTTATTTCATGTTTTCATTGGTAAATAAATATTTTTGCAAATATCTTTTATTTTTATTCATTATTTTCATTATTGGACACATCAGTAATTACTGTGGTTAATGGAAAAACCGAGACAATAGGCTTATGGTACGAGAAATAAGACACATATATTTTCGAATTAAAATTAGACAGATATCTAGAAAAAACTGCATCGATTGTTGTTCCATGTCTTGTAGTTGGCTCATTACGGTTATTATTCATTTGCAGTTCTAATTTATCTCGTAGAAAGTTTACCAAGAGTTGTCCATCTTCGGACGCGAAATTAATATTGAAATCTCCTGCTAAAATTAGTGGCAACGTATGATAGTTTTCTCCTAATTCTTCAGAACCTACACGACCGTAAATCATAAAAGTAAAATAAAAATTAATTTACCTAACTCCAATAATTTGTTTCGGTTTTTGTACATTATCTATAGCGAGTTCTCCAACATCAACATCCATTTGATTATTACCATGCTCAACCATGATGTCACCAATTATTTGTAATGGTGAATCTCTACAATTAATAAGTATTTAACAATTCACGCATTAGTTAAATTTTATGCCATCCTATTTAAAAATTTTGCTGAAGCAAATTGTAGAAACGTGAGGCAAAAATACGGAAGAGTAACAAGCGAGGGAAATGGAAAAATACATAAAATACATAAAATACATGAAACACATAAAATACATAAAATAGATAAAATACATAAAATTCATGAAACACATAAAATACATAAAATAGATAAAATACATAAAATACATAAAATACATAAAATACATAAAATACATAAAATACATAAAATACATAAAATACATAAAATACATAAAATACATAAAATACATAAAATACATAAAATACATAAAATACATAAAATACATAAAATACATAAAATACATAAAATACATAAAATACATAAAATACATAAAATACATAAAATACATAAAATACATAAAATACATAAAATACATAAAATACATAAAATACATAAAATACATAAAATACATAAAATACATAAAATACATAAAATACATAAAATACATAAAATACATAAAATACATAAAATACATAAAATACATAAAATACATAAAATACATAAAATACATAAAATACATAAAATACATAAAATACATAAAATACATAAAATACATAAAATACATAAAATAAATACATAAAATACATAAAATACATAAAATACATAAAATACATAAAATACATAAAATACATAAAATACATAAAATACATAAAATACATAAAATACATAAAATACATAAAATACATAAAATACATAAAATACATAAAATACATAAAATACATAAAATACATAAAATACATAAAATACATAAAATACATAAAATACATAAAATACATAAAATACATAAAATACATAAAATACATAAAATACATAAAATACATAAAATACATAAAATACATAAAATACATAAAATACATAAAATACATAAAATACATAAAATACATAAAATACATAAAATACATAAAATACATAAAATACATAAAATACATAAAATACATAAAATACATAAAATACATAAAATACATAAAATACATAAAATACATAAAATACATAAAATACATAAAATACATAAAATACATAAAATACATAAAATACATAAAATACATAAAATACATAAAATACATAAAATACATAAAATACATAAAATACATAAAATACATTAAATACATAAAATACATAAAATACATAAAATACATAAAATACATAAAATACATAAAATACATAAAATACATAAAATACATAATACATAATACATAATACATAATACATAATACATAATACATAATACATAATACATAATACATAATACATAATACATAATACATAATACATAATACATAATACATAATACATAATACATAATACATAATACATAATACATAATATGTACATAATACATAATACATAGTACATAGTACATAGTACATAGCACATAGTACATAGTACATAGTACATAGTACATAGTACATAATACATAATACATAATACATAATACATAATACATAATACATAATACATAATACATAATACATAATACATAATACATAATACATAATACATAATACATAATACATAATACATAATACATAATACATAATACATAATACATAATACATAATACATAATACATAATACATAATACATAATACATAATACATAATACATAATACATAATACATAATACATAATACATAATACATAATACATAATACATAATACATAATACATAATACATAATACATAATACATAATACATAATACATAATACATAATACATAATACATAATACATAATACATAATACATAATACATAATACATAATACATAATACATAATACATAATACATAATACATAATACATAATACATAATACATAATACATAATACATAATACATAATACATAATACATAATACATAATACATAATACATAATACATAATACATAATACATAATACATAATACATAATACATAATACATAATACATAATACATAATACATAATACATAATACATAATACATAATACATAATACATAATACATAATACATAATACATAATACATAATACATAATACATAATACATAATACATAATACATAATACATAATACATAATACATAATACATAATACATAATACATAATACATAATACATAATACATAATACATAATACATAATACATAATACATAATACATAATACATAATACATAATACATAATACATAATACATAATACATAATACATAATACATAATACATAATACATAATACATAATACATAATACATAATACATAATACATAATACATAATACATAATACATAATACATAATACATAATACATAATACATAATACATAATACATAATACATAATACATAATACATAATACATAATACATAATACATAATACATAATACATAATACATAATACATAATACATAATACATAATACATAATACATAATACATAATACATAATACATAATACATAATACATAATACATAATACATAATACATAATACATAATACATAATACATAATACATAATACATAATACATAATACATAATACATAATACATAATACATAATACATAATACATAATACATAATACATAATACATAATACATAATACATAATACATAATACATAATACATAATACATAATACATAATACATAATACATAATACATAATACATAATACATAATACATAATACATAATACATAATACATAATACATAATACATAATACATAATACATAATACATAATACATAATACATAATACATAATACATAATACATAATACATAATACATAATACATAATACATAATACATAATACATAATACATAATACATAATACATAATACATAATACATAATACATAATACATAATACATAATACATAATACATAATACATAATACATAATACATAATACATAATACATAATACATAATACATAATACATAATACATAATACATAATACATAATACATAATACATAATACATAATACATAATACATAATACATAATACATAATACATAATACATAATACACAATACATAATACATAATACATAATACATAAAATACATAATACATAATACGTTGCCCGATCACACATTTTCGTAACGTTTTCGTTACACTTTCGTTACACTTTCGCCAGTTTACCCCCCAAGTCAAGCGATCGTAAAGAAGTTTCCCAAGGCAAGCGTGCGTAAAGAAGTTTCACTTCAAAAACTGCTTTCTCCCTCGCAGCATGCCTACACGAAAGGTAAATCAGTAGACACTGCTCTCCACTCTTTGGTAGCGGTCATTGAAAGATCCCTTGAATTCAAGGAATTCACGTTGGCTGCTTTCTTAGATATTGAAGGTGCTTTCAACAATGTTGAACCCTCTGCGGTCACGAGGGCACTCCAGCGTCTGAATGTTGATGGGTGCTCCAGGTCCTTTATTGATCAGTTGCTAGGGTGCAGGGTCATAAAGTCTAGCCTGGGGCTTTCGGAAGAAGTCAGACGGGTTAAAAGAGGCACACCACAAGGTGGGGTCTTATCGCCGCTCCTTTGGAATATGACAGTCAATGAAGTATTGATAACTCTAAAGGAGTCTGGGTGCACCACGGTGGCCTATACTGATGATATTGTGCTGGTGGTGACCGGCAAGTACATCTCAACAATAAGAGATATAATGCAACAAGCATTGAATACTCTTTCTCATTGGGCCACCACAAAGGGTCTAGGCGTCAACCCAACCAAGACTGAAGTAGTGCTCTTTACAAAGAAGCATAGACTTCCCAATTTTCCTCCTTTAAGACTCTGTAATGAAACACTGCATATAAAGGAGGATGCGAAATTTCTAGGTCTCATACTCGATAGGAAACTAACGTGGAGACCGAATCTTATAGAAAGAGCAAATAAGGCCAAAACAGCTCTCTTCCTATGCCAGAAAACGATCGGAGTCAACTGGGGCCTTAAACCCGCATCGTCCACTGGCTCTATACAGCCGTAATCAGACCTATACTTATGCATGGCATATCGGTATGGTGGACTGCATTACAGAAGATTACGTAACGCAAGATACTGGAAAGGGTCCAAAGAACAGCTGAGCTGTGTATCAGTGGTGCAATGAGAAGCACCCCTACAGCTGCGCTGGATGTCTTATTGCATCTTACCCCTTAGGATATACACGCCGAGCAAATGGCAGCCTGGACGGCTGCCAGGACAAAGGCTTCTCTTGGATGGACTCCATACTCATATGGCCATTCATCCATCCTTAGGAAATTCGCCACCACTGCGAACAACCTAGATTATACTACACCTACGTGGACCTTGGAGAAAGGTTTCAATACCATCATTCCGGCCAGAGATGACTGGACAGATGGTGTTATCCCAACTGGGTCATTATGTATTTTCACAGATGGCTCAAAAATTGGGAATAATGTAGGCTCTGGTATCTTTTCCGAGGCATTAAATATAAATACCTCTCTTCGTCTACCGACCACTGCAGCGTCTTCCAAGCGGAAGTCACTGCGATCTGGGAGGCTCTCGAATGGCTGAAGATAAATTGTGGCGTCAATGATTTGTAATTCTGTGACGTCAATGATGATCTTTTCCTTTAAATGTTGCACTACACATCACATTAAATATTTAAATAATTAAAACGATTTTTTTTATCACCACGTTATAAATTTTATTTTTAAAATGAATAAAAAATGAACCGCGAGAATTTTACATGAATTTACAATAAAATTTATACTATATAACTGCTCTTGCCGGCGTATTATCAAAGAGTGAGTAAGATTCGCAAATCATCCAGGCTGGAACTTTGAAGACCAAAAAAAACCCGCCGGAATTGTGGGTGATACGGTTTTTTTCTTTACACAACTTGACCAATGTGTACATGGGTGACGTGGCGTTATTATTTGTGCTAAAAAATTTCTGGAAAATAAATTCGTTATTTTAAATATAATTTTTAAATATCAAGTTTGTCTTTTTTTTGTTTTGGATTGTGACTCCAACATACTCCGCCGCCTTGACACAACATGGTTGTGTTAAAAGAAGTACCCTTTGGTTGTGATGCTGCTGACTAAAGCTGAAGATGTAATATATAGATGTCGAAGCGCGACGTGGAGCTAACTAACAAACGAAAAACTAATAATGTTACGGTTAGTTTCTTATAGTTCACTACAGTTAATGCACTAGAGTTAATTCATTTTATATAGTTTGTTATATTCAATTCACTCAAGATTAATTCATTATGGTTTGTTGCATTAATTCAATAGATCTGTTTATTATACACAAATTAATTATAAATAGATTTATTTGGGAATGTTTAGTTTGTAGTGTTGTGTGATGTCTCATAATTATCAATTATTGGTAATATGCATAATTTAGCGTTTTAGTGTGGTTTTTTGTGTTTTGACCAAAGCGACTCTCACTAGTCCATCTTTTCCTGGATATACTTCTATGATTCGGCCGAGAGGCCATTGTGTGGGGCTCATCCTTTCGTCTTTAATGATGACAAGGTTTCCAATTTGTATATTGTCCTTAATCTTGGTCCATTTGGGTCTTTGTTGGAGGCGCGCAAGATATTCCTGAGACCATTTCTTCCAAAACTGATGCATAAGACGTTGTAGCAACTGCCAACGAGATAAAAGGTGAAGTTTTGTATCTATGTAATCTGGTTCTCGTGGTGCTAACAGTGAATCCCCAATTAAGAAATGTCCTGGGGTTAGCACAGAAAGTTCTGAGGAGTCAGTCGACATAGGGCAGAGCGGCCTAGAATTAAGGCACGCTTCGATTTGGGATAAAACTGTTGCTAGCTCTTCAAATGTAAGCGATGTGTCTCCGAGTACACGTCTAAGATGGTGCTTCATCGATTTTACACCAGCCTCCCATAGCCCACCGAAATGGGGCGAAGATGGTGGAGAGAAGTGCCATTGTATGCCATGATCGGCTATGCTTGCTGCCGTGCTTTGAGCCGCTGATCGTATAGCCTTCCGACAGTCCTCTTGAAGTGTTCGATTAGCGCCGACAAAGTTGGTGCCACAATCTGAATATATGTCCGAACATAATCCTCTTCTGGCCGTAAACCGTTTTAGTGCCGCCATAAAAGCTTGGGTGGACAGATCACTCACCGCTTCTAAATGTATCGCCTTCGTACATAGGCAGACGAATAATGCGATGTATCCTTTCGAGACCAGTCTGCCTCTGCCTTTTGAGACTCGTGTAAAAACTGGGCCCGCGTAGTCTACCCCTGTGTGTGTAAAAGGTCTTGAAATCTTTAAACGTGGTGCTGGTAAATTATCCATGAGCTGAGAGGATATTGCAGCTCTTTGTTTAAAGCAAGTTATGCAGTGGTGAACCACGTGCCGTAATAAATTCCTCGGATTTGGTATCCAAAACGTTTTACGCAGGTAGGCTAACATGAGTTGAGGTCCCCCGTGTAGGGTTGTGTGATGTGCGTCTAATACAACCAGTTTCGTAAAATAGTGTTGGTTTGGCAGTATGATCGGATGTTTTTCGTTGTAACTGAGATCTGAATGCTCTAGCCGTCCTCCAACCCGTAACAATCTATCTGGAGAAAGAAATGGATTTAACGACAACAAACGGCTCTTGGCATTAACACTGTGATTAGTCTGTAAGTTTTTGATTTCAGCCCCGTAGACTTCTTGTTGTAGAATCATAAGGCAAGAGGTACGTGCTTGAAGAATTTCTTTAGCAGTTAACCAACCATACTGTCGAAATTGTTTCTGTTTTTTACAATTGTTTGTGAACCGGAAACACCAAGCTACAATCCGTAAAAGAGTGCTCAGATTAGAATATTTTGTAAGTAGTTCGCACGGTGGCGAAAGTTGTGTTGTTAATGTTTTTATGACTTTGGTTTCGACGTCATTGGTGTGGTGATGAAATGTTTCTGGCCAATCGTCCTTGGGATATTTCAGCCATTGAGGGCCATGCCACCACAAATGATGTTCTATGAATTTGGATGGAAAGAGACCTCGTGAGCCGCAGTCTGCTGGATTGTCCGTAGATGGCACATCACGCCATCGATTGATGGATGTCTTGGCGTGAATGGTAGCTACTCTGTTGCATACGAACGTCTTCCATTTCGTGGGTTTCTCGTGAATCCAACTAAGTGCTATCGTCGAATCCGTCCAGGTATAGATATCCAAATTGCCATGACACATTAAGCCTTTAACTTTATGAAGTAATTTTGATAACAAAACCGCTGCGCAAAGTTCAAGCCGAGGCAGTGTTATTGGTTTAACCGGCGCGACTTTGGTCTTTGAAGTGAATAGCGAAACTTGAACCTCACCGGATCGGAGTGTAACTCTAGTGTAGATGACCGCGCAATATGCTTTTGTGGAAGCGTCGCAAAACCCATGTAATTGTATAGATGTAGTATCTGTAGTTGACCCAATCCAACGTGGAATCCGTATACTTTTGAGTAGTTGCAATTCGCCTCGCAACTTGTCCCAATCTTGTTGTATTTCCACCGGTAGACGATCATCCCATCCGACACCTTTTAACCAAAGTCGTTGCATCAGGATTTTGGCTAGAACAATGCAGGGTGCCAACCAGCCGATGGGATCGAATAAAGATGCGATTTGGGAGAGTAGAGAGCGTTTCGAAAGGTGAGTTGAGTTTTGAATTTCCGAAATTTTGACCGCGAACACATCATGAATGGGGTACCAACAAATTCCAAGGGTTTTGATACAATGATCAAGATCAAGCAACATCGGATACGAAGTTTCCTTTTGTTCAGATGATAAATGTTCGGTTAAGGCTGGAGTATTGCTAACCCACTTTCTGAGATCGAAACCTCCAGATGCCAACATATCATTAAGTTGACTTTGCAATATTAATCCTGCTTCTAAGTCATAAGTACCAGACATCACATCATCTACATAGAAATCTCGACTTGCAACGGTGTGTGCTAGGGGATACGCTTTCTTCTCATCGTACGCCAGCTGCTTTATGGTCCTCATAGCGAGATAGGGGGCGCAGGCTGTTCCGAAAGTGACTGTTGATAAATCATAATCCTGGATTCTCTCATTAGGGTTGCTTCTCCAAAGTATGCGTTGGTATGGTATGTGTTGGTCAATTACTTTGATCTGTCTATACATTTTGGCTATGTCTGCTGTAAAAGCAATTGGATATTTTCTCCAGCGCAAAATGACATCGATTAAATCTTCTTGCAGCTTTGGACCGGTTAGTAATGTATCGTTCAAAGCAATCCCATTGGAAGTGCGAGCTGATGCATCAAATACAACTCTCAGACGTGTAGTACTACTTTCCTTAAACACGGCATGGTGAGGTAGATAATTTAGGGTGTATCCGCTGATCCCCTGTAGGTCCGTGGTCAGATGGTCGAATTCAGTTGTGGTGGAGGGTTTCATATGCCCAAGTTCAATGTATTCTTGAAGGCATTTTGTATAATCTGCGTAAATGTCAGGATTCTTTTCCAGTTTTCTTTCCATAGCCTTTAGTCTCCTTATTGCAAGCTCTCGTGAGTTCCCAAGCACGGGGGGCTTAAGGTCTTTGAACGGGAGATGCACAATATATCTTCCATCAATATCACGACGATGAGTCGATGCATAGTGTTGTTCGCATTTGACATTTTCCTCGCTTAGTTGTCGGGGCTCCATAATCTCTTCGACTTCCCAAAATCGTTGAAGAAGCTTATCAGTTTCGATGTTACAGTGTAGTGATGTAATAACATTAGATGGTGCGTTCTGTTGGAGCTCGTATATATCAGTAGGAAGTTCGCCAAAAAGGATCCAACCTAGCTGAGTATTCTGTGCAACTGGACAACAGGGAGGTCCAGTTCGAAGATCAGCTAATAATATGCGGGCATAAACCTCAACTCCTAATAAAACGTCGACCTTGCTGGGATTGGTGAAGTGAGGGTCGGCTAGAGAAAGATTATGTATATGAGGCCAATCTTGAGAACCTTTAATGATTTTAGCAGGTAAATGAGAGGTGATTGAGTTGATCACCAAAGCTGTAACAGTTAAGGAGAAATCGCTTTTCCGAAGGGATTTGATTGTAAAGGACACTTGACTGCTTGACTTACTGACTGGGGAAGAATCAATTCCTTTGATCTGTGCTTGAATGCGGATTCGTTTGAGCTGTAATTGCTGCGCAGCATCTTCAGTGATGAAAGATCCTTCTGAGCATGGATCTATTAGGGCTCGTAAGGTGTAAACTCCTGTTTGTGTGGGGATAGTGATGAGTGCTGTGGCCAAAAGCAGATCACGTGAAGAAACATTTTTGTTCACATGTAGTGTATTGATATTTTTCTCGCTAAGGTTGGTTGTGGTGTGGTGTGATGTGGTATGTGTTGTGGTGTGTTGTGGTGTGTTATTTGTTGTGGTATCTTGTATTGTGGTGTGCTGCGGGGTATTCGGCCGTGTTACATTATGTGGCGAAAAGGTTGATTGTCTTGTATTGTGGTGTGGAGTGTAGTGTGATGATCCAGTAAATCCTGGGGAGCGAGAATTATTTACAGCTGTGTCGTGTAATAGTGTGTGATGACGCTGAGCGCAGTGGTAACAATTTCTAGGACTGGTGCAACCTTGAGTAGGGTGGCTGGATGCTAAACAGTTGAGACATAAAGAGTTTCGTGACGCGAATTCCATTCTGACCTTGGCAGTCATATTTAAAAATTTAGTACATTTCCTCAATGGATGCTGATTCTTACATAAAATGCACCCATACTGAGGTTGTGAGTGAAAGGCTTTTCTTTCTCGTTTAAAACTGTTGATTTTGTCGCGAGTTTCAAGATGTGACGTGGTCTTCGTATGTGACTTTATCATTTCCAAAGTTCGAAATCTGTTCTCTAAAAATAGAAGAAAAGTATTAAAAGTGGGTAAATCGATTTTACTTCCAAGTGACGTTTCCCATAGTTCTCTGGTTTCAGGTGACACCTTTTGAACCAGGGTATAAATGAGAATCGAGTCCCAAGTGGATGTGTCAATTCCTAAGTTTTGTAGCGCATGCAATGACTCTTTCGTTACATCAATTAACTGTTTGATCGATTCATGTGACTCGGTTTTTGCGGCCGGTTGAGACATGAGATGTCGTAAATGGTGGTTCACTATTATTCTCTTATTCTCGAAGCGTTCCGATAGTATATTCCAAGCAGCATCATAATTATCTTCTGTTGCTTCTAAATGACGAATTAGTCTTGCGGCTTCACCTTCTAAACTGGATTTTAAGAAATACATTTTTTGCACTTTCGAAATCGCACTGTTGTGTATAGTTGAAACAAATAAATCTCTAAACGACCTCCACGATTTGTAAGAACCCGAGAATTTAGGAATATCTATTCGAGGCATTTTTACTACAGGTCTAGCCACTTGTAACGGCGTTGATTGGTGGTGAGATGTGTTATACGGCGGTGAATTGAGCGCAGTTGAAGGAAAAAATAGCTCTAAATCATCATTTAATTCACCAAGAAAATTTGCGTAAATTTCCTCTGATTCACTAAACTTGTCGTCCAAGAAGTATGCGTTTCTTCTATCTTTCGCGTCGGCCATGGATTCAAGTTTACAATGATTGTCGCTAAATTTTCTCCAACAGTCATTAATACCTGAAATTCTTGCTTGAATATACCCTTTGGTGCGAGTATCTTTCGAGCGTTTCCTATAATTCCTCCTATAAGTTTCAATTTGATCAATTAAACTCACTTGAATTTTAAAAAGCTCCATCACACTATCAAGTTCCCCGAATGTTGCATCTGTGTTCGCCATTTGAGATTTTGATTTATTTCCCTTATGTTTTCCACCCATTCCAAAAGTTCACAACAATACCCGAATCAAAACAACGCCAACAATATTTGACAATAGAACGCTAAATCAAGGTCAATGACTTACTTTCGAAACAAAACATGCAATTTCTTGCTATCTGGTATATGGAATCCCAACAACGGTTGCAATGAAATCACATTAGAGGTTATAAATTACTCTGGATTCCAGCCGCTTATAATTGTCTATGTATACACCCAAATGCACAAACCAAAAAAAAGAATGAAAAACCAATAATTTTATAAACAGATTTATGTTCAATTATATGTTTTTATGTTGATTGTTTTGTGATGTTATTGTAAATTTATGACATTATGTTCAAATGTTATCTATGCTATAGATTCTGATGTTGCGAATAATTGGATGAAACATGTATAAATATGCAATGCATTTATTTTAATGGTTATAAATTATGTATGAAATTTTGTAAATTAAGAAAATAAACCAACAGGAATTAAGAAATAAACTTTATTTTATATAAATTATGATTGTATATTGTTAGTGAATGTGTTAGGACACGGGTTAATGTGTATGTATTTTATATATTTTATGTATATTATGTTTATATATATATGTTATGGGTTGTTAGCGTTTATGTAGGGCTGTTGAAATTTATAAATTTATGTTTAAGTACCGAAATATGTACATATATTGGATGCTAGTGCAATTCATGTTTAGGAAAATGTGTATAGTATATGATTCACGTGTTAAGAAAATATATGTATATGTGTGATAATTTTATCCCGTTACGTTATATGTATAACTTGTATGTTTTAAAAACAGTTATATTTAACAAATTTATGTTGCAATGTTCAATTTACTTTGTTATATAGCCTTTTATCGCACTTGGAAAAGGAGTTAGCACATGTGTTTCATATTTTATGTTAATTATTAGATTATGTTGGTTCAATTTTAGAATTTTTTTAAAACATATTTATTTGCATGCACGTTTGATTATTTAGGAATTGCACTTTATATTCACTCGAATTTAAAGAATATCATTAATATTAAACCGTTAACTAAACTTTGTCCAGAGTATTTACCGTGTTAGCTCCACGTGTTTGACGACGTGTTCTTGAACGAAAATTTTCCAATTGTGTTCCAAATGTAGGTAATTAAATGCAGGAATCCCACGCAGGTATCCATGCAGCGATCCAACGCAGGTATCCGGCTCGAAGGACCAAATAATTTGTGTGGCGTCAATGATTTGTAATTCTGTGACGGCAATGATGATCTTTTCCTTTAAATGTTGCACTACACATCACATTAAATATTTAAATAATTAAAAACGATTTTTTTTATCACCACGTTATAAATTTTATTTTTTAAAATGAATAAAAAATGAACCGCGAGAATTTTACATGAATTTACAATAAAATTTATACTATATAACTGCTCTTGCCGGCGTATTATCAAAGAGTGAGTAAGATTCGCAAATCATCCAGGCTGGAACTTTGAAGACCAAAAAAAAGCCGCCGGAATTGTGGGTGATACGGTTTTTTTCTTTACACAACTTGACCAATGTGTACATGGGTGACGTGGCGATATTATTTGTGCTAAAAAATTTCTGGAAAATAAATTCGTTATTTTAAATATAATTTTTAAATATCAAGTTTGTCTTTTTTTTTGTTTTGGATTGTGACTCCAACATTATCTCATAAGAATATATGTATTCTATCGGATAGCCAGGCGGCCCTCAAGGCTCTTAATTCTGTCGTCACAACATCCACGACTCTTCTGAACTGCCGCAGGTCTCTGTGTGAGACTGCCACTCAGTTTGACATAACACTGTGTTGGGTTCCTGGACACAGTGGGATTAGGGGAAACTGTAGGGCAGATGAGCTTGCTAGACAGGGAACCGAAGTGGAAAGGACACCCCACTTAACCCGAATGGGAATGCCCTTAGCCACCTATAAACTAGCTGTGAGAAAAATCAGCTTAGCTCGAGCCGGGCTGAGATGGACCACAGCAACGGTTTGTCGCACTCTTCATGCAATGTGGCCAACTTTGGACGCAAAGCGTTCAAAATCTCTGGTTCAGTTGAACAAAAAGGAGATAAGCCACGTGGTAAGGGTGGTGACTGGTCACTGTCCCTTCGGCCCACACGCCGAAAGATTAGGACTCCCCCACAACGACTTATGTAGAAGTTGTGGTAATGAAGAAGAGGAAGAAACTGTCTCCCATCTTCTCTGTACATGTCCCGCCCTAGCAAGGAAAAGAGGGACTCTACTTGGCTCACCTTTCCTTGACGGATTGAGCGAGCTGCAAAATATTGGTGTCTCTAGACTCTGTCGCTTTATTAAAAGCTCAAAATGGCTTGAAATGGCCTGAACTATGTCCCAATACCAGAATGGCATCACAATGGGCCCAATGGCGTGCCTAAGTGGGCTCCCTGGTGGGGGCAGCCATTTCAACCTAACCTAACCTAACTTAATTTCGATGAATAAAGTGAATTTATGTTATTTTCGATGTATTTGATGAATGTAACTTAATTTCGATGAATAAAGTGAATTTAAGTTATTTTCGATGTACTCGATGAATATAACTTAATTTCGATGAATAAAGTGAATTTAAGTTATTTTCGATGTATTTTATGAATATAACTTAATTTCGATGAATAAAGTGAATTTAAGTTATTTTCGATGTATTTGATGAATGTAACTTAATTTCGATGAATAAAGTGAATTTAAGTTATTTTCGATGTATTTGATGAATGTAACTTAATTTCGATGAATAAAGTGAATTTAAGTTATTTTCGATGTATTTTATGAATGTAACTTAATTTCGATGAATAAAGAGAATTTAAGTTATTTTCGATGTATTTGATGAATGTAACTTAATTTCGATGAATAAAGTGAATTTAAGTTATTTTCGATGTACTCGATGAATATAACTTAATTTCGATGAATAAAGTGAATTTAAGTTATTTTCTATGTACTCGATGAATATAACTTAATTTCGATGAATAAAGTGAATTTAAGTTATTTTCGATGTACTCGATGAATATAACTTAATTTCGATGAATAAAGTGAATTTAAGTTATTTTCGATGTACTCGATGAATATAACTTAATTTCGATGAATAAAGTGAATTTAAGTTATTTTCGATGTATTTGATGAATATAACTTAAGTTCGATGAATAAGGTGAATTTAAGTTATTTTCGATGTATTTGATGAATGTAACTTAATTTCGATGAATAAAGTGAATTTAAGTTATTTTCGATGTACTCGATGAATATAACTTAATTTCGATGAATAAAGTGAATTTAAGTTATTTTCGATGTACTCGATGAATATAACTTAATTTCGATGAATAAAGTGAATTTAAGTTATTTTCGATGTATTTGATGAATATAACTTAATTTCGATGAATAAAGTGAATTTAAGTTATTTTCGATGTATTTGATGAATATAACTTAATTTCGATGAATAAAGTGAATTTAAGTTATTTTCGATGCATTTGATGAATGTAACTTAATTTCGATGAATAAAGTGAATTTAAGTTATTTTCGAGGTATTTGATGAATGTAACTTAATTTCGATGAATAAAGTGAATTTAAGTTATTTTCGATGTATTTGATGAATATAACTTAATTTCGATGAATAAAGTGAATTTAAGTTATTTTCGATTACTCGATGAATATAACTTAATTTCGATGAATAAAGTGAATTTAAGCTATTTTCGATGTACTCGATGAATATAACTTAATTTCGATGAATAAAGTGAATTTAAGTAATTTTCGATGTATTTGATGAATGTAACTTAATTTCGATGAATAAAGTGAATTTAAGTTATTTTCGATGTACTCGATGAATATAACTTAATTTCGATGAATAAAGTGAATTTAAGTAATTTTCGATGTATTTGATGAATGTAACTTAATTTCGATGAATAAAGTGAATTTAAGTTATTTTCGATGTACTCGATGAATATAACTTAATTTCAATGAATAAAGTGAATTTAAGTTATTTTCGATGTATTTGATGAATATAACTTAATTTCGATGAATAAAGTGAATTTAAGTTATTTTCGATGTACTCGATGAATATAACTTAAGTTCGATGAATAAAGTGAATTTAAGTTATTTTCGATATATTTGATGAGTGTAACTTAATTTCGATGAATAAAGTGAATTTAAGTTATTTTCGATGTACTCGATGAATATAACTTAATTTTAATGAATAAAGTGAATTTAAGTTATTTTCGATGTATTTGATGAATATAACTTAATTTCGATGAATAAAGTGAATTTAAGTTATTTTCGATGTACTCGATGAATATAACTTAAGTTCGATGAATAAAGTGAATTTAAGTTATTTTCGATTACTCGATGAATATAACTTAATTTCGATGAATAAAGTGAATTTAAGTTATTTTCGATGTACTCGATGAATATAACTTAATTTCGATGAATAAAGTGAATTTAAGTAATTTTCGATGTATTTGATGAATGTGACTTAATTTCGATGAATAAAGTGAATTTAAGTTATTTTCGATGTACTCGATGAATATAACTTAATTTCGATGAATAAAGTGAATTTAAGTTATTTTCGATGTATTTGATGAATGTAACTTAATTTCGATGAATAAAGTGAATTTAAGTTATTTTCGATGTACTCGATGAATATAACTTAATTTCAATGAATAAAGTGAATTTAAGTTATTTTCGATATATTTGATGAGTGTAACTTAATTTCGATGAATAAAGTGAATTTAAGTTATTTTCGATGTACTCGATGAATATAACTTAATTTCGATGAATAAAGTGAATTTAAGTTATTTTCGATGTATTTGATGAATGTAAATTAATTTCGATGAATAAAGTGAATTTAAGTTATTTTCAATGTACTCGATGAATGTAACTTAATTTCGATGAATAAAGTGAAATTAAGTTATTTTCGATGTACTCAATGAATGTAACTTAATTTCGATGAATAAAGTGAATTTAAGTTATTTTCGATGTATTTGATGAATGTAACTTAATTTCGATGAATAAAGTGAATTTAAGTTATTTTCGATGTACTCGATGAATATAACTTAATTTCGATGAATAAAGTGAATTTAAGTTATTTTCGATGTATTTGATGAATGTAACTTAATTTCGATGAATAAAGTGAATTTAAGTTATTTTCGATGTATTTGATGAATATAACTTAATTTCGATGAATAAAGTGAATTTAAGTTATTTTCGATGTATTTGATGAATATAACTTAATTTCGATGAATAAAGTGAATTTAAGTTATTTTCGATGTATTTGATGAATATAACTTAATTTCGATGAATAAAGTGAATTTATTTTATTTTCGATGTACTCGATGAATATAACTTAATTTTGATGAATAAAGTACATTTAAGTTATTTTCGATGTATTTGATGAATGTAACTTAATTTCGATGAATAAAGTGAATTTAAGTTATTTTCGATGTACTCGATGAATATAACTTAAGTTCGATGAATAAGGTGAATTTAAGTTATTTTCGATGTAATTTGATGAATGTAACTTAATTTCGATGAATAAAGTGAATTTAAGTTATTTTCGATGTACTCGATGAATATAACTTAAGTTCGATGAATAAAGTGAATTTAAGTTATTTTCGATGTACTCGATGAATGTAACTTAATTTCGATGAATAAAGTGAATTTAAGTTATTTTCGATGTATTTGATGAATGTAACTTAATTTCGATGAAGAAAGTGAACTTAAGTTATTTTCGATGTACTCGATGAATATAACTTAACTTCGATGAATAAAGTGAATTTAAGTTATTTTCGATGTACTCTCGATGAATATAACTTAATTTCGATGAATAAAGTGAATTTAAGTTATTTTCGATGTACTCGATGAATATAACTTAATTTCGATGAATAAAGTGAATTTAAGTTATTTTCGATGTATTTGATGAATATAACTTAATTTCGATGAATAAAGTGAATTTAAGTTATTTTCGATGTATTTGATGAATATAACTTAATTTCGATGAATAAAGTGAATTTAAGTTATTTTCGATGTATTTGATGAATATAACTTAATTTCGATGAATAAAGTGAATTTAAGTTATTTTCGATGTACTCGATGAATATAACTTAATTTCGATGAATAAAGTGAATAAAGTGAATTTAAGTTATTTTCAATGTACTCGATGAATGTAACTTAATTTCGATGAATAAAGTGAAATTAAGTTATTTTCGATGTACTCAATGAATGTAACTTAATTTCGATGAATAAAGTGAATTTAAGTTATTTTCGATGTATTTGATGAATGTAACTTAATTTCGATGAATAAAGTGAATTTAAGTTATTTTCGATGTACTCGATGAATATAACTTAATTTCGATGAATAAAGTGAATTTAAGTTATTTTCGATGTATTTGATGAATGTAACTTAATTTCGATGAATAAAGTGAATTTAAGTTATTTTCGATGTATTTGATGAATATAACTTAATTTCGATGAATAAAGTGAATTTATTTTATTTTCGATGTACTCGATGAATATAACTTAATTTCGATGAATAAAGTACATTTAAGTTATTTTCGATGTATTTGATGAATGTAACTTAATTTCGATGAATAAAGTGAATTTAAGTTATTTTCGATGTACTCGATGAATATAACTTAAGTTCGATGAATAAGGTGAATTTAAGTTATTTTCGATGTATTTGATGAATGTAACTTAATTTCGACGAATAAAGTGAATTTAAGTTATTTTCGATGTACTCGATGAATATAACTTAAGTTCGATGAATAAAGTGAATTTAAGTTATTTTCGATGTACTCGATGAATGTAACTTAATTTCGATGAATAAAGTGAATTTAAGTTATTTTCGATGTATTTGATGAATGTAACTTAATTTCGATGAATAAAGTGAACTTAAGTTATTTTCGATGTACTCGATGAATATAACTTAATTTCGATGAATAAAGTGAATTTAAGTTATTTTCGATGTACTCTCGATGAATATAACTTAATTTCGATGAATAAAGTGAATTTAAGTTATTTTCGATGTACTCGATGAATATAACTTAATTTCGATGAATAAAGTGAATTTAAGTTATTTTCGATGTATTTGATGAATATAACTTAATTTCGATGAATATAGTGAATTTAAGTTATTTTCGATGTATTTGATGAATATAACTTAATTTCAATGAATAAAGTGAATTTAAGTTATTTTCGATGTATTTGATGAATATAACTTAATTTCGATGAATAAAGTGAATTTAAGTTATTTTCGATGTACTCGATGAATATAACTTAATGTCGATGAATAAAGTGAATTTAAGTTATTTTCGATGTATTTGATGAATCTAACTCAATTTCGATGAATAAAGTGAATTTAAGTTATTTTCGATGTACTCGATGAATATAACTTAATTTCGATGAATAAAGTGAATTTAAGTTATTTTCGATGTATTTGATGAATATAACTTAATTTCGATGAATAAAGTGAATTTAAGTTATTTTCGATGTATTTGATGAATATAACTTAATTTCGATGAATAAAGTGAATTTAAGTTATTTTCGATGTATTTGATGAATATAACTTAATTTCGATGAATAAAGTGAATTTAAGTTATTTTCGATGTATTTGATGAATATAACTTAATTTCGATGAATAAAGTGAATTTAAGTTATTTTCGATGTATTTGATGAATGTAACTTAATTTCGATGAATAAAGTGAATTTAAGTTATTTTCGATGTATTTGATGAATATAACTTAATTTCGATGAATAAAGTGAATTTAAGTTATTTTCGATGTATTTGATGAATATAACTTAATTTCGATGAATAAAGTGAATTTAAGTTATTTTCGATGTATTTGATGAATATAACTTAATTTCGATGAATAAAGTGAATTTAAGTTATTTTCGATGTATTTGATGAATTTAACTTAATTTCGATGAATAAAGTGAATTTAAGTTATTTTCGATGTATTTGATGAATATAACTTAATTTCGATGAATAAAGTGAATTTAAGTTATTTTCGATGTATTTGATGAACGTAACTTAATTTCGATGAATAAAGTGAATTTAAGTTATTTTCGATGTATTTGATGAATGTAACTTAATTTCGATGAATAAAGTGAATTTAAGTTATTTTCGATGTACTCGATAAATATAACTTAATTTCAATGAATCAAGTGAATTTAAGTTATTTTCGATGTATTTGATGAATATAACTTAATTTCGATGAATAAAGTGAATTTAAGTTATTTTCGATGTACTTGATGAATGTAACTTAATTTCGATGAATAAAGTGAATTTAAGTTATTTTCGATGTATTTGATGAATATAACTTAATTTCGATGAATAAAGTGAATTTAAGTTATTTTCGATGTATTTGATGAATATAACTTAATTTCGATGAATAAAGTGAATTTAAGTTATTTTCGATGTATTTGATGAATTTAACTTAATTTCGATGAATAAAGTGAATTTAAGTTATTTTCGATGTATTTGATGAATGTAACTTAATTTCGATGAATAAAGTGAATTTAAGTTATTTTCGATGTACTCGATGAATATAACTTAATTTCGATGAATAAAGTGAATTTAAGTTATTTTCGATGTACTCGATGAATATAACTTAATTTCGATGAATAAGTGAATTTAAGTTATTTTCGATGTATTTGATGAATATAACTTAATTTCGATGAATAAAGTGAATTTAAGTTATTTTCGATGTATTTGATGAATATAACTTAATTTCGATGAATAAAGTGAATTTAAGTTATTTTCGATGTATTTGATGAATGTAACTTAATTTCGATGAATAAAGTGAATTTAAGTTATTTTCGATGTACTCGATAAATATAACTTAATTTCAATGAATCAAGTGAATTTAAGTTATTTTCGATGTATTTGATGAATATAACTTAATTTCGATGAATAAAGTGAATTTAAGTTATTTTCGATGTACTTGATGAATGTAACTTAATTTCGATGAATAAAGTGAATTTAAGTTATTTTCGATGTATTTGATGAATATAACTTAATTTCGATGAATAAAGTGAATTTAAGTTATTTTCGATGTATTTGATGAATATAACTTAATTTCGATGAATAAAGTGAATTTAAGTTATTTTCGATGTATTTGATGAATTTAACTTAATTTCGATGAATAAAGTGAATTTAAGTTATTTTCGATGTATTTGATGAATGTAACTTAATTTCGATGAATAAAGTGAATTTAAGTTATTTTCGATGTACTCGATGAATATAACTTAATTTCGATGAATAAAGTGAATTTAAGTTATTTTCGATGTACTCGATGAATATAACTTAATTTCGATGAATAAGTGAATTTAAGTTATTTTCGATGTATTTGATGAATATAACTTAATTTCGATGAATAAAGTGAATTTAAGTTATTTTCGATGTATTTGATGAATATAACTTAATTTCGATGAATAAAGTGAATTTAAGTTATTTTCGATGTATTTGATGAATGTAACTTAATTTCGATGAATAAAGTGAATTTAAGTTATTTTCGATGTATTTGATGAATATAACTTAATTTCGATGAATAAAGTGAATTTAAGTTATTTTCGATGTATTTGATGAATATAACTTGATTTCGATGAATAAAGTGAATTTAAGTTATTTTCGATGTACTCGATGAATATAACTTAATTTCGATGAATAAAGTGAATTTATTTTATTTTCGATGTACTCGATGAATATAACTTAATTTCGATGAATAAAGTGAATTTAAGTTATTTTCGATGTATTTGATGAATGTAACTTAATTTCGATGAATAAAGTGAATTTAAGTTATTTTCGATGTACTCGATGAATATAACTTAAGTTCGATGAATAAGGTAAATTTAAGTTATTTTCGATGTATTTGATGAATGTAACTTAATTTCGATGAATAAAGTGAATTTAAGTTATTTTCGATGTATTTGATGAATATAACTTAATTTCGATGGATAAAGTGAATTTAAGTTATTTTCGATGTACTCGAGGAATGTAACTTAATTTCGATGAATAAAGTGAATTTAAGTTATTTTCGATGTATTTGATGAATGTAACTTAATTTCGATGAATAAAGTGAATTTAAGTTATTTTCGACGTAATTGATGAATGTAACTTAATTTCGATGAATAAAGTGAATTTAAGTTATTTTCGATGTATTTGATGAATATAACTTAATTTCGATGAATAAAGTGAATTTAAGTTATTTTCGATGTATTTGATGAATATAACTTAATTTCGATGAATAAAGTGAATTTAAGTTATTTTCGATGTACTCGATGAATATAACTTAATTTCGATGAATAAAGTGAATTTAAGTTATTTTCGATGTATTTGATGACTGTAACTTAATTTCGATGAATACAGTGAATTTAAGTTATTTTCGATGTATTTGATGACTGTAACTTAATTTCGATGAATACAGTGAATTTAAGTTATTTTCGATGTATTTGATGAATATAACTTAATTTCGATGAATAAAGTGAATTTAAGTTATTTTCGATGTACTCGATGAATATAACTTAATTTCGATGAATAAAGTGAATTTAAGTTATTTTCGATGTACTCGATGAATGTAACTTAATTTCGATGAATAAAGTGAATTTAAGTTATTTTCGATGTATTTGATGAATGTAACTTAATTTCGATGAATAAAGTGAATTTAAGTTATTTTCGATGCACTCGATGAATATAACTTAAGTTCGATGAATAAAGTGAATTAAAGTTATTTTCGATGTATTTGATGAATATAACTTAATTTCGATGAATAAAGTGGATTTAAGTTATTTTCGAAGTACTCGATGAATATAACTTAATTTCGATGAATAAAGTGAGTTTAAGTTATTTTCGATGTATTTGATGAATGTAGCTTAATTTCAATGAATAAAGTGAATTTAAGTTATTTTCGATGTATTTGATGAATGTAACTTAATTTCGATGAATAAAGTGAATTTATGTTATTTTCGATGTATTTGATGAATGTAACTTAATTTCGATGAATAAATTGAATTTAAGTTATTTTCGATGTATTTTATGAATATAACTTAATTTCGATGAATAAAGTGAATTTAAGTTATTTTCGATGTACTCGATGAATATAACTTAATTTCGATGAATAAAGTGGATTTAAGTTATTTTCGATGTATTTGATGAATATAACTTAATTTCGATGAATAAAGTGAATTTAAGTTATTTTCGATGTATTTGATGAATATAACTTAATTTCGATGAATAAAGTGAATTTAAGTTATTTTCGATGTATTTGATGAATGTAACTTAATTTCGATGAATAAAGTGAATTTAAGTTATTTTCGATGTATTTGATGAATGTAACTTAATTTCGATGAATAAAGTGAATTTAAGTTATTTTCGATGTATTTGATGAATGTAACTTAATTTCGATGAATAAAGTGAATTTAAGTTATTTTCGATGTATTTGATGAATATAATATAACTTAATTTCGATGAATAAAGCGAACTTAAGTTATTTTCTATGTATTTGATGAATGTAACTTAATTTCGATGAATAAAGTGAATTTAAGTTATTTTCGATGTATTTGATGAATGTAACTTAATTTCGATGAATAAAGTGAATTTAAATTATTTTCGAGGTATTTGATGAATATAACTTAATTTCGATGAATAAAGTGAATTTAAGTTATTTTCGATGTATTTGATGAATATAACTTAATTTCGATGAATAAAGTGAATTTAAGTTATTTTCGATGTACTCGATGAATATAACTTAATTTCGATGAATAAAGTGAATTTAAGTTATTTTCGATGTATTTGATGAATGTAACTTAATTTCGATGAATAAAGTGAATTTAAGTTATTTTCGATGTATTTGATGAATATAACTTAATTTCGATGAATAAAGGGAATTTAAGTTATTTTCGATGTACTCGATGAATATAACTTAATTTCGATGAATAAAGTGAATTTAAGTTATTTTCGATGTACTCGATGAATATAACTTAATTTCGATGAATAAAGTGAATTTAAGTTATTTTCGATGTACTCGATGAATATAACTTAATTTCGATGAATAAAGTGAATTTAAGTTATTTTCGATGTACTCGATGAATATAAATTAATTTCGATGAATAAAGTGAATTTAAGTTATTTTCGATGTATTTGATGAATATAACTTAATTTCGATGAATAAAGTGAATTTAAGTTATTTTCGATGTACTCGATGAATATAACTTAATTTCGATGAATAAAGTGAATTTAAGTTATTTTCGATGTATTTGATGAATGTAACTTAATTTCGATGAATAAAGTGAATTTATGTTATTTTCGATGTATTTGATGAATATAACTTAATTTCGATGAATAAAGTGAATTTAAGTTATTTTCGATGTATTTGATGAATATAATATAACTTAATTTCGATGAATAAAGTGAATTTAAGTTATTTTCGGTGTATTTGATGACTGTAACTTAATTTCGATGAATACAGTGAATTTAAGTTATTTTCGATGTATTTGATGAATATAACTTAATTTCGATGAATAAAGTGAATTTAAGTTATTTTCGATGTTCTCGATGAATATAACTTAATTTCGATGAATAAAGTGAATTTAAGTTATTTTCGATGTACTCGATGAATGTAACTTAATTTCGATGAATAAAGTGAATTTAAGTTATTTTCGATGTATTTGATGAATGTAACTTAATTTCGATGAATAAAGTGAATTTAAGTTATTTTCGATGCACTCGATGAATATAACTTAAGTTCGATGAATAAAGTGAATTTAAGTTATTTTCGATGTATTTGATGAATATAACTTAATTTCGATGAATAAAGTGAATTTAAGTTATTTTCGATGTACTCGATGAATATAACAATTTCGATGAATAAAGTGAATTTAAGTTATTTTCGATGTATTTGATGAATGTAGCTTAATTTCGATGAATAAAGTGAATTTAAGTTATTTTCGATGTATTTGATGAATGTAACTTAATTTCGATGAATAAAGTGAATTTATGTTATTTTCGATGTATTTGATGAATGTAACTTAATTTCGATGAATAAATTGAATTTAAGTTATTTTCGATGTATTTGATGAATATAACTTAATTTCGATGAATAAAGTGAATTTAAGTTATTTTCGATGTACTCGATGAATATAACTTAATTTCGATGAATAAAGTGAATTTAAGTTATTTTCGATGTATTTTATGAATATAACTTAATTTCGATGAATAAAGTGAATTTAAGTTATTTTCGATGTATTTGATGAATATAACTTAATTTCGATGAATAAAGTGAATTTAAGTTATTTTCGATGTATTTGATGAATGTAACTTAATTTCGATGAATAAAGTGAATTTAAGTTATTTTCGATGTATTTGATGAATGTAACTTAATTTCGATGAATAAAGTGAATTTAAGTTATTTTCGATGCACTCGATGAATATAACTTAAGTTCGATGAATAAAGTGAATTTAAGTTATTTTCGATGTATTTGATGAATATAACTTAATTTCGATGAATAAAGTGAATTTAAGATATTTTCGATATACTCGATGAATATAACTTAATTTCGATGAATAAAGTGAATTTAAGTTATTTTCGATGTATTTGATGAATGTAACTTAATTTCGATGAATAAAGTGAATTTAAGTTATTTTCGATGTATTTGATGAATGTAACTTAATTTCGATGAATAAAGTGAATTTAAGTTATTTTCGATGTATTTGATGAATGTAACTTCATTTCGATGAATAAAGTGAATTTAAGTTATTTTCGATGTATTTGATGAATATAACTTAATTTCGATGAATAAAGTGAATTTAAGTTATTTTCGATGTACTCGATGAATATAACTTAATTTCGATGAATAAAGTGAATTTAAGTTATTTTCCATGTATTTGATGAATGTAACTTAATTTCGATGAATAAAGTGAATTTAAGTTATTTTCGATGTATTTGATGAATATAACTTAATTTCGATGAATAAAGTGAATTTAAGTTATTTTCGATGTACTCGATGAATATAACTTAATTTCGATGAATAAAGTGAATTTAAGTTATTTTCGATGTACTCTATGAATATAACTTAATTTCGATGAATAAAGTGAATTTAAGTTATTTTCGATGTACTCGATGAATATAACTTAATTTCGATGAATAAAGTGAATTTAAGTTATTTTCGATGTACTCGATGAATATAACTTAATTTCGATGAATAAAGTGAATTTAAGTTATTTTCGATGTATTTGATGAATATAACTTTATTTCGATGAATAAAGTGAATTTAAGTTATTTTCGATGTACTCGATGAATATAACTTAATTTCGATGAATAAAGTGAATTTAAGTTATTTTCGATGTATTTGATGAATGTAACTTATTTTCGATGAATAAAGTGAATTTAAGTTATTTTCGAGGTATTTGATGAATGTAACTTAATTTCGATGAATAAAGTGAATTTAAGTTATTTTCGATGTATTTGATGAATATAACTTAATTTCGATGAATAAAGTGAATTTAAGTTATTTTCGATTACTCGAT